>JAULBZ010000094.1:0-43177 GCA_032360805.1 Neoturris breviconis
GCAGTAATTGTATGGTATTGCAATTTTGCGAATTTCCCTAACTTTTAGAATGAGAATTAGGAAATATATTTTTGGATACTTACGTTGAAAATGCAAAATTTGTTAAAATAGTCCGTTGTTGCTAGGCTATATTTTCAACAGGTAAATACTATTTATAGAAAGAATATATGTTTGAAAATTACAGACCAGATTTCACGTTTTGAAGACCGGATAGTGCATTTTTACATACCGCAAATCTACGGTTGCTCATGACGTCACAACAGGTACTAGGGACGTCACTAAGTCAATTTTTGTATACAAAAGTGTTTGTATTGCATTGTTCTGTAAGTGTATCAAGTATCCTGCCTGTTATAAGCATAAATAGTTCGCAAATAATAGTCAGTTGCCATTTTACAGCATTCTGCAGACCGAAAGTCCAAATTTATTGATGACGTCATAGCAGGTACCAGTGGCGTCACCAGGTCATTTTTTTAGTATCAAAGTGTTAGTATTGAATTGTGAATGTTCCAAGTTTCATGTCACAAGGGCATACACAGGCCAAAAAAGCCCGGGTTTAATATTAATTTCTGCGAGTTTCGCGCGAATTTTAGCAAAAGGTACTAAGCAAGCTATTCGCGAAAATAAATTCTCGCAAAATGTTCCAAAAGTTTCAATTTGCGAATATTATTTCCCGCAAAAAATTAAAAAGAGCTCTCTTTTTCTCAGTTTTCATTTCAACATAATAGTATCTGTTTCGTGAAAGTCATCTCTTCGCCTGTTTTCGTACTGTTTTTGTACCACACTACAATCCCGGAAATAAAATATTGGACATTTTACGAATTTTAGCAAGCAATACACACCACAAGCAAAACGCAAATGCTGAAAATTAGACTAGCAGGCCGTCATTATAATAATTTCGTCGAAAAATAATGACCCGCTTACTTATGAGACTCTCTTCTCGTTTTCATTACGGCACTCCGATTTCCCGATTAACCCCGATATCTTTCCCGCTTTTTGGATTTAGCCTACTAACGACTATAAACTAGTCTAGTCGATCAGTTAACTTCACGTTATTTTGAACGTGTATATTTTAGTCTTTGAGTGAGTTGACTGTTTTTTGTTTTTTTTATTATTATTGATGAGTTAATGTAAGCGGGGAGGGGGGGAATAGGAGAGAGGGGGAGAAATATTTTTTTTTAAATTAATTAACGTCACACTTCAAAGTCCGCAGTGAACACTACCGCCTTTACAGTGTACTTTGAAGCGTGGCGTCAATTTCTACCAATGGAATGTCTTATTTTGACTTTTGAATCGAATTTTTCTCATAGTGGAAATCAGAAATTGCACTAGAGAGAGTAGGGTCTAGCCGTTACGTTAGACGCAGGTTTGTTTGCCATTTGAGAAAAATATAAGTTTCAATTAACTAAGTCAAAGGTTGTTCAATGTAGTTTTTTATTCAGAAAGAATAGAAGAGAAAAATCTATACACGCCTCCAAGTATGTAGATTTAAACGAAATTTTGATATTTGAGAGACAAAATGATGGTCAACGGTAGAGAGATTAAACCACTGGCAAATTTTAACAATTTATAAATTTGATATACTATCACAGAAATAAAGATGACCACTTTTATTAGATTACAATGCTCAATGTTCAATACGCTATGGGAAAGTATGTTGTGGGCAAAAAAACGTGTTCAAAGTCGTCCGTAAAGAAGCTAGGAACAAATATATTCATACGTCTTACGTTGTATGGACATATATCATAATAGCTCATTAATTATAGAGAAAACGAGCAAATAATCCTACGTAAAAGAAGCAAATGTATGTGTAGTATGTATACTAGAGAAAAACAAATACGTATTAATATACTAGAGAGACGAATAAAGATTTTACGTTAGAGCAAAATATAAAAAAGTAAACAAAATTGTTATACTAGAGATTTATGGAAACATAGTTATTATATATTGGGCCTTTCTTTTTATAATTTAGAAAGCGCGAAGGTATGAAATAATAACGCTCATAATACCGAACAGTCTGTATTCGCAGTCTACGCTATGTAACTATAGTTATATGTGGCGTTTAATTAATATCAAGGTGGATTTCCACTTGTCCTGCTTAAATCGGGAACGAGAATGGAAATAATAAATAAATGCGATTGGTTGTTTGGTTAATTATTATTTTGTTCTTTCCTTCATGTTCCGTCATGAGACACAGGAACAAGTTGAATTCAGTTCAACTTTGAATCAGATTCGGTTATTTACTTTTTTACTCTCCCGTTCCTGTTGATGATACAAAAAACAATGTGATGAATGCCAAAAGGCTAACCCAGTGGACAGAAATTTGCTCAAAGTCAGCAGTAAAGACGCTCGAACAACATCACCGACGTTGTTCTAGCGCCTTTACTGTTGATTTTGAACAAGTTATTGCCCACTGGGAAGTTCAGTACACTCAGTTGAAAGTGCGAAGTACAAGAAGAAGAAAAACAACAGCAAATATTGAATATGCTTAAAGTCGTATAATCACTCTATTTTGTCATTCTAAAATCTATATCAAGTTCACTATTGGCAATTGCTGATCACACCCTGAAATCTTCAGCATTTATATATAGCAGGGAGTGAGTTAAGTAAGCGATTATTTGTCTTTAAAGAAAGAAATTTTCAGCTTTCAAGTTTTTTATTAGAAATTTTGACCAAAATAGAGTGATTATATGACTTTTAATACAAATCTATGCAAAGAAAAATAAATTCAAACAAGTGTTTACTTCACACGGTTTTACAGTTTCAGATATTAACTCTTCGTCTGTTTTAAAAATTAGAAGAACAGACAGTTAAAGAGGTGGCAAAAAAGAAAAATATTCTGGTGAAAATAGTTTTTAATTAAAAAAACATTTTTTACAGCACATTTTTAAATTTTTAAATTAACATAACAAAAATTATTATTCAGAAGGTTATTTTCTTACATATTTTAAAAATCTGCATCATACTTTTGTGACTTTTTGTCCCCTGAATCTTCTAATACCCTACCACACTAACGAAGGGTTAAAATGATAATTATGTGTTTTCCTATGAAGAAGTGTGAAAGCATAGGGTGTGGTTTTATCAAATGTTAAGGAGACATTGAGAGGCACATTGTTCCCCAAAACGATCACCGCGGTCACAACAAAGCAAAACATGTAACATGTATACAACATTGTAACGGTGGAACATTTTTTGTCATGTTGGCTCAGAGGCGCAACAATTTTGATTCAATCTAAAAATGGTGCCTAATGAACCAACATGATCCAACACAATCCAACATGGTAAACTCTGCAGTATCGAATAAACGGGGTGGTAGGAATAGGCGAGGGGACTAGAAATTCTTCGACATTTATTAAGCGGAGGGGGGAGGGGAGGGGTTGGCTAATTCTTATAGTTACTAAATAAACATGATAACAACGGTGATTTACTATCTTTGTTTCCAGGGTTGTGTAGCTGGCCCTTGGTTAGGGACTACTCGTTTAGTTAATTTGTTCTAAGTTCCTGCTATTTTAACATGTATTTAAGCTTCTTAGCGAGTTGACTGTTTTAAGCTATTATTGATTTCCTAAAAGTTAATAATTAGAATAAGAGCGGGGGGAGGGGGATTTCCAAAAATTAGTAAGCAATAAATATACATGATTTTTATAGAGTGAAACTAATACATAATTGTAGGCTAGGAAAAGGCGGATTCGTATTCTTTATTCTAGAGAGCAGGGTAAAAATAGTTTTTATGCTAGAGAGGAACAGATACATAGCTGTTATGATAAAGAGAAACGGATACATGGTTTTTATGCTATAGGGAAACGGATACATAGTTTTTATGCTAGAGAGTAACGGATACATAGCTGTTGTAATACAGAAAAATGGTTACATAGTTTTTATTCTAGAGAGCAATAGATACATAGTTTTTGTGATAGAGAGGAACAGATACATAGCTGTTATGATAGAGAGAAACAGATACATAGCTGTTATGATAGAAAGAAACAGATACATAGTTGTTATGATAGAGAGAAACAGATACATAGTTGTCATGATAGGGAGAAACAGATACATAGTTGTTATGATAGAGAGAAACAGATACATAGCTGTTATGATAGAGAGAAACAGATACATAGCTGTTATGATGGAGAGAAACAGATACATAGTTTTTATTCTAGAGAGAAATAGATACATAGTTTTGTGATAGAGAGGAACAGATACATAGTTGTTATAATAGAGAGAAACAGATACATAGCTGTTATGATAGAGAGAAACAGATACATAGTTTTTATTCTAGAGGGAAACAGATACATAGTTTTTATTCTAGAGAGAAATAGATACATAGTTTTTGTGATAGAGAGGAACAGATACATAGTTGTTATAATAGAGAGAAACAGATACATATTTGTTATGATAGCGAGAAACAGATACATAGCTGTTATGATAGAGAGAAACAGATACATTGTTGTTATGCTAGAGAGAAACAGATACATAGTCTTTGTGATAGAGAGAAACAGATACATTTTTGTTATGCTAGAGAGAAACAGATACATAGTTTCTATATTAGAGAGAAATAGATACATAGTTGTTGTGATAGAGAGAAACAGATACATTTTTGTTATGCTAGAGAGAAACAGATACATAGTTTCTATAATAGAGAGAAACAGATACATAGTTGTTGTGATAGAGAGAAACAGATACATATTTGTTATGCTAGAGAGAAACAGATACATAGTTTCTATAATAGAGAGAAACAGATACATAGTTGTTATGATAGAGAGAAACAGATACATAGTTTCTATATTAGTGAGAAACCATTGCATAGTTTTACGCAAAAGAGATTCGTTTTTATAATACATAGTTGGATGCTAGAAAGAAATAAATACATATAGCTACTTCTTACGCTAGAGAGTAACGACAACATAATTGCAATGCTAAGTAATAACGAATATACAGTTTTTACGCTAGAAGTTTTTTCTTTTTATGCGGCACGTGTGATGTGCTATTAACATATGATATTATCATATATCTTTATACAGTGTCTTTTATTTACTATATCTTTATATATTTAATATATTAAAATCCAATAAATCATTCCAAAATAATAGTCAAGACGAAGAATCACGAAAACTAAACCGTTTGATTCTCTGTCAACCACCTGGGTCTTAACACGAAACGCAAAAGAAACAGAAACAAAGGAGGAGAGCGAGGAGAGCAAAATACAACACGCGCAATCACAGCGATTACAACATGGCAAAACCGTAATTGCAATAATGGAAAGTGTTGTGTCATTTTGGCGCAAGTATTTTGATTTAATCCAAAACATGTTGCACACATGCGCAAACAAGGCACAAGATAATACAACATGACGCAACATTTTTAACCAACAAAGTTGACTCGTATTGCGCCATGATGCTGCGATGGTTTGCTTTTACGCTTGGGAAAAGCAAATACAGTTTTATGCTACAGAGAATCAAATCGTGATTAGTATGCTAGAGAAAAACGAATCTATAGTGTTTATGCAAGAGCAAAATGGATATATCGTTGTTATACCGGAGAGAAGCAGATACATAGTTAATAGTATATAGTTTTTTCGTTAGAGATATAAATGATATAGTGTGTGACGTCAATTTCTACCAATGGAATGGCTTCTTTTTTGCTTTCGCGCGTAATTTCTTGCTTAATGGGAATCAATATTTACATCTGTAAAGAAGAAACTGTACTTAAAATACAGGGCCCAGTTGTTCGAAAGCTGATTAGTTTAATACTCGATTAAATTGTCTTTTTTCGACATTTGATTGGAAGAAAGTAGTTTTAATCTGGGTTTAATCCTAGATTAGCGTTAATTGGCTTTCGAACAACTGGGCCCTGGTTGATAAAAATATAATTTTTGAATTTTACAAGTCTCTTATTTAGTTCTTGTATTACCATTGACGTGCTCCATAGTAAAAGTGAAGATGGAATAAAGCGAGCTTTGACACGCCCCTTCCTAGCGGTCAAACACTTGTACAAAGTCCGCGGTAAAGAGTCTTTTGCTCACTGGATCATCTTCATAATACAATAACACATCCCAGCCGGCAAAAACCTGTTCAAAGTCAGCAAAATAATACTAAAACAATCAATATACTTTATTTCAACACATGTTGATGTTTATAGTCTTCAGATCTGTGGTAGGTCATGTTGTTTTCCCAAGTGCCTCGTCAAATATTTCGATCGTTATATATAAACACAATTGAAAAGTTACAAAATTACTTCAACATAAATTTGTTGGATTCAAGAGGTTACCTAGTGGGCAAAAACTTGTTCAAAGTCCGCTGTAAAGATGTAAGAACAACATCGTTTGACTTTGTTCTAGCGTAATTACTGCGGACTTTAAACAAGTTTTTGTTCATTGGATAGATTATTTTTCTTTTTTTTCTTTTTGAAATTACGTATATAGATTACAATTGGGTAACATCTTCCGTGAGAAAGCTAAACGATGATATACCCAGCCGGCAAAAACCTGTTCAAAGTCAGCAAAATAACGTTCTAACATAATTTTGCTGACTTTGAACAGATTTTGCCGGCTGGGTATTCATTGGTAGAAATTGACTTCGCAATTCATGTGGCATAACTTTCAACTAATGGATTGTGGTTGTTGTTCTTGTTCTCGTTCTTGCTGCTGTTCTTGTTGTTGCTGTTATTTTTTTTTTACTGTCGAGCAGAAGTCTAATGGTAATCAGCATTTTTGCATTTCTTTGTAGTTTTGCATTCAGTTGAATTTAGTAACTTGTTAATTATAGTGTCTTTGATTTAAATAGCTACGTGTGTCAAAGATCGAGGTTGAACAAAACCTTGCAGTGAGGGTCTTAGAAGAGGTTCACTTCAAATCTGAACAAATTGTTGATTGTGTCTTGTTGTGAACATATTGTTCTTTGTATTTAAGCATGTGCAAGAAGAGTTTGTAAGAGTCTCTTAAAATGTCATAAATAGCTATGGACAATATCATCGAGAGTAAAAGGAAAATCTGAATCAACAATTTAAAATTGGTCTTTATAAGTGTTTTTCTAATGATCAATTGTCTAACGAAGATATTGATAAGATGTTCATGTGAAGTATGGAGCAAGCTCGCCCTGATGATGACGATGATCATCATAATGATCACGATAACAAATATGTGTAATGTTCAATTTTAAAATCGTGTATACACGAGCTAGGCAAGCACTCGAATACAGTCTCGATTAGTCCGCGCTATAAAGACGCTAGGACAACGTTTCCAACGATGTTCTAACGTCTTTACTGCGCACTTTGAACAAGTTTTTTTCACTTCAACTTCGACTGCGGATCACGCTGTACATATCCCGGTAGGTAAAAACCCGTTCAAAGTCAACAATAAAAACGTTAGAAAAACGTTATTCCAGCATCTTTACTGCTGACTTTGAACGGGGTTTTGCCTACTCGGCTTATAGTAAAACCGGTCAGTCAGGTGAAGTAGAAAGCATAAAGGTTGTGGATTTCATTAGAAAGCACGTGAACGTGGAATACAAATAGCTACATTCCATCCATTGATGTAAACAATTAAAATAGGCTTTATAAAAATTGATTATTTCTAAATCTGAAAAAGATAACTGAAAATAGCCGTTGTTGAAAATGTAGCTATTTCAAAATTGTTTATAAAATATAATTTATTTTATTGATTTAGTCATTGAAGGGCTTAAGATAATGCCGATGTAAAAAATACTTATCAGAAGTGCCATCTTGAATATAATTTAGATATTCTTCAGTAAACAACTACTTTTTAATGGAACACTTTATACTGGGTGATAACAACATGTTGAGATGTATTATTTAAAAAGATAGTATAGTGTATAAGTCTACTAAATACGGACCCGTATAACTTCCTATCCGGACACAGTCCGAAATGTCGTCGGCGTATTCCAGTAGTATATTACATTGTGGATGTTATTGCTCGTATGTATTTGATACACTCAAAACCATTTTTTTTCAGCGCAGTTTTTTCAACATAAAACAGACATTGTTTTTGACGTCGACGTCAAAACAACGTCCTTTTTACGTTGAAACAACGGCACGTACCGTGTATTTAGAAACGTCGCTTTGACGTCGTTTCAATGTTGATCAGATGTTGAAAAAACTGCTCTGCAGACGTCGCAATGTCAAAAATACGTCGTTATGACATACAGATTTAAAAGCGACATCTTTTTGACGTCAATTTTAGAGTGCCTGCAGGGTAGTAATTATTTCAAAATCTGAATTAAAATAAGGAGCTTTCACCTGATTGGTTTATTCGGAACGAAGAGCCAATCTTATTAGAAGATATCTTTAGTGCAAAGTAGCTATTAGAATTATGACTAAAACAATTTTTACTGGATGTTTTCGATGGATATATATATCAAGGAGAAAATACTGTTGCATGAATTCCGCAGATAGTCATGTTTTATTGGTGAGTTTGTTTTTGATGGATACATTGTACAATTTCACGATAAATTTGAAATGTTTGTTTTAATAGTATCCTACATACACACGACGAATATTGAAAACGTCGCGTAACGCCGTTTTGTTTCGACGTTGATCTAACGTTGTGTGGCCATCCCGTAAGTAGATGCACTGTCACAGCTTCGCTTTTCCTCATTCTCATTTCGACGATCATCAATTCAACGTCATCTAAACACGACATCTGGAGACATTTTAACGTCAAAACGATGTTTAGGCGACGTTGATTCAATATCTCCTGTCTACTAGACAGAAGATTTCAGTAATATTAGTATATCTTTCTTCATAACCGCACAAATTGGCTAGTCTGTTTCGTAGACCCGCCCCGCGGCAAAAAAGTGCCCGCGTTTTCTCGCCAGACGTCGAGTTTGTAGTACAGGCTAGAATTGGCTCACTATATTATTGTCTACTTTTCCACAAGCTCTATTTAATCATATACAAAGTCGAATTTCCACAGCATGATAAGCTATTTAATTTCTTTTAGGGGCGGGGAAGAAGGCGGAGGAGGGGCGGGGGGTTGGCGGAAATATAACAATTTATTGTGATGAAGAATAACTTGTCTAAATAAATAAAGCGGAATGGCGATGATAACGATGATGATGATGATGATGATGATGACGATAAGTATTTTTAAAACTGGGCGCTTTTTCAAGGGTTGGTAGATTCCTTGGTAGAGTATTTATCATACAAAAAATAGTGTTTTTTACTCAGTCTCTCATTGCACGAAATTAGCTAATTTTGAAGGACTAGCATTAAAACGCTTACTAAACGTTCGACGTGGGAATGCCACAAGGTTTAAAATGGTGTGTGTTTTAAAGCTAAAGTTCAGAATATAGAGTACAGATGAAACATATGTCAATTGGTTTTCTGGTAATAAAAGCAAAATTTTATCTTTTTTTTTCTTCTTCTTTTCTTATGGGTACGCTAATCGTCGAGAAGATTTTCGAAATAACGAAAAGAAATGTAAAATATGAGAAAGAATTTCGATCATCAAGAGAGAATTTCTGAGATTGTCGTAATTAAATCAATTATAGATAACCTATGGAATTATGTGCACTAATGGTCAATAGACTCCTTCACAAATATATGAAAACGAGACGCTGGTGCCCTGCACAAACAGGAAGTTATTGCATTGTAACTAGTTCTACTTTGAGCAGCCAATCTCGTTTTCATGTATTTGTGAATAGGTCTATTTAATGATGAATGTTGCTTTTTATAAAACTTATGCTTTTTCATAATCAGCCGTGTAACATTGAGTAGGATGGAAAGTATAAAGATCCGGGAAAAAAGTCGAAGGGAAATATTGGTCACTGAGACGAAAATAGTCACTGAGACGAAAATAGTCACTTTTCCCTGACCAAATTTTTGAATTAGACACTATTCTCTGACTAAATGTTTTAAAACAAATTGATGATATTGACAACCTCGTTCCCAGGGCTTATTCTCTCTTGACGTTAGCGTTAAATGTCAAAAGAGAAGAAGCCCTGGGAACGAGGTTGTGATATCGATAAAAATATTTTTTTCTTTCTAACTAATAATCAGAGTTTAATCAAAAACATCTACCCACCCAGGAAAAACCGGGTTTTGGAAGATGCCCCTAGCCCGCGCAAAAACCTGTTCATAGTCAGCAAAATAACGTTAGAACAATGTTCTGTGAACGCTGTTCTAAAGTTATTTTACTGACTTTGAACAGGTTTTTGCTCGTGCTAGGGGCATCTTCCAAAATAACCTACAGGCATAGTAACGACATCTTTTTGACATCCATGTTTGCATTGATGTCATTTTTGAAAAGGCTATTATAACTACGTATTGTTTTTGCTTTAACCCTACCAGCTCAGCGCTTTTTCAGTTGTTTACATTTCTGGAGGGAGTGGCAAATAGTATTCCCCAATATCTCAATAGAAAAAAACATACTAAAGCCTTGTAACTCGGCACAAATGTTGCCCTACATGAGAGAGGAAACTTTTAAGCTCAACAAAATGCTAATGTCATCAAAATTATGCTGACAGCAGCACTTCTTTGTTCAAATTTAAGCAAAAGAATTATCAATTTTGTGTTTTTTGCAACACGTCTTAAAAACATAAAAAGAAGACATTCCATTGGTAGAAATCGACGTCATACCAATGAAATTTTATACTATCAAATAAGTTTTAGTATAAAATTACATGGTCAAACTTTATTATCAAATTGTTACCCAAAGTTACAAATAAATAGTTGAACAAACATTTCAGTTGTTCACGGAGTAAACGATGGACGTTATTCTAGCGCCTTTACTGCGAACTTTGAACAAGTTTTGACCACTAGGTACTCTGTGTAATAAACAATGTTATTTATATTTGTTATGTAGAACAAGTGTTGGCCAATTATTATACACGCTTTATATTTTTAGACTTTTATCAGAAACCTACTATAAGAACCTACTAAAAGTTAAGAAACTTATTTCTCAATGTGCTAAATTTGAGTTTCTTTTTGCAATATAGATTTTAAATTTGAAGAATTCACATTGTCTATTATCTTATCGGGACAAAAACAAAGCTAAACAAAGTAGGGGGAAAGATTGATCAATAAGTTTCAACATTTCCTTACTAAATTTTACAATTAGTTGCAAATTTTTGAAAATGTTGATGATATTGATGACATTATTTTCTGTTTCTATGGCAGCCTTAACATGGACCTCTAAATGGGTTTCTTCTTAAACGATCTTGCATTTGATTGGTTTCTTCGGTACGTTGCCGAACTCAATATTAATAGTTTTGTTGTTGCATACCAATCCCTCTTGAAACGAGTAGAAAATCCGATTAAATCCGATTAAAGGAACAGAAAAACAACATCCATAAACGCGTATTGTTGATATTTTGTTGAGGACCATGATAACTTTTAATCCTTCGTTAGTATGGTGGGGTACCCCCGGAAATTTGTTAATTCATGGGAAGGTATTAGAAGATTCAGGGGGAAAAAAGTATGACGCAGATTTTTAAAGTATGTTAGAAAATAACCTCCTGAATAATGATTTTTGTTATCTTAAATTCACAGCAAAATTTAAAAATTCAAGGGGTTAACACCATACTAATGAAGTGAGAAATTGTTAATATTTGTGGTTGGAGAGTATACACGCTTTTTTGTTTTGTTTTTCTTATAAGAAACTTAGAATAAGAACTGGAGTTTCTTATATATCGACAAGATTTTGGCAGTTTCTGATTTGTTTCTTAACCCTAATAGAATTGTGGGCGGATCCCCTCCCCCCCTTTCCCCTTAAGGTTTTGTTTTATTACTTTTTTTTTCACTAACGCTATTAACTTGACCAAATTTGAAAGCTATACCAAAGGAAGAAGTTGAGATAAAGGCTATATTCTGAAACCACCCAGAGCAAAATTTCTGTTAATAAATTTCATTTTTTCTCCAAACGTAATTATGAATAACTTAAGTTATATTTCGAATTAAGACTTGTAACTTTATCCACTTACTACTTATGGTGATTGGAATCATTTCCTAAATTTTTGACACATGACCATTCCGATTATTTGACCCTCTTTCTGCTCGAATTTTATAAAAATAGCAAAATATGTCAAAGAAACATTGATTAGCTACCAATATCCGAAAACAGAACAAAAAAATGTTGTCTAGAACGTTTTTAATCGCATTTTATATATCAATTTTAGTATAAAAAGAGCTATCAACTTTAAATTTGGACCATAAACATCTATCATGATTTAAATTCTTTCCGACAATTTTTATGTCCTAAATATTCCGATTTCCTTGATTTTTCCGATTTTGAAATAAATCGGAATATTTTTTAATTTTTGGGCAAATTTCGCATAGTTTTAGATGAAATTTTTTAAAAACCGGAAGCTATGTTAAAATACCATTCCTTGGCGTTTCAAAACCAAAACAAAATTTAAAAATACAAAAAAGAATTGCTCCAATTGCACTTTGAAGTATACATGCTATTTTGAAAAAAACATATGATGACGTCATCAAGAAAGTGCTGGCCATAGTAAAAAAGTATTTGCTGTATCGGTTGTATCTTACCGGTTGCAAATTTCAGTTCCGTGTTTTTTATTTTTTGACCTAAATTTCAATTCTGTGTTTTTTATTTTTTGACCTAAATTTCGGTTCTGTGTTTCTTATTTTTTGACCTAAATTTCAGTTCTGTGTTTCTTATTTTTTGACCTAAATTTCAATTGTGTTTCTTATAAAGCTGTTTCTTATAAAAAAAAAACGTGTATATATTTAGAGTAAGATATATATTGTTATATAATGACAGAAATTGGGACCAAATATTTTGGTATGGGAAATAATCGCGTAAAACTATATGTCGGGGGGTAAAATATATCGGAGAAAAAGTAAGTCTGGGATAAAATAAAAATCAAGTGAAATTATTGGTTACTTAGTCAAAATTTTAGCTTTCAAAATTAATTAACCGCTATAAACCTTTTGTAATATAATTGTTCAAAAAGTTAACAAACATTAAGTAGAGGGATTGTGCTTGATTTATTATACAGGTCCAGTGAGCAAAAGCTTGTTCAAAGTCAGCTGTGAAGACCCTAGAAGGACGTTGTTCTTTACTACTCTAGAGTCTTTCTTGGGGACTTTGAATATGTTTGTTTCCACTAGGGATATGTATAACGTCGTTGATTTCATTTTGGGATATTTTTTATTAGTCCATCTTCACATCTTCATTGTTTAGGTTGTTCATTTCTAAAGATACACCCATCTTAACCTGCTCAGATGACACTATAATTGTCTGAGTAGCTATCAATATTTTAAGTGTTGCGGAGCGTGGGCGTGCCACTATGTTCGCAAGCAAAATTTTAAGTCAGGCAAGCCGGCGCTTTACAAATTTGCTCCGTAAAAAGATTGTGTTTAATCTAAAATGTTAATACTCAAGTATGGATTTCGGTTTACTTGAGCCGAAAAATTGCTTTATATTAATTTGTCATAAAAATAGAATTTGGACGAACATTTGGGAGATGCGGTGATACAGCGAATTCTGGATATGCTATTTCACATGTCGATAATACGGTGGATGCATGCATGTTACACCAATTTTGCTGATACGTGTTTACTAACACTGAATGTTAGTTGTCAAGATTTTGCTAGAAAGAAAAAAATAAGTTTGAGTTTTACGTAAAGTACAGTAAATCGGGGAAAACGGGAAAATTGTCACGTGTCAAATACTATCCAAGTGATTCCTGTTAGAATAAGTAGCAATTGGGCAAAGTTTCAAATTCTAATGCTAAACCTGGTTTAACTGTAAGTTGGTTTAAAGTCAATTTGAAAGAAAAAAAACGGGTGAAAAATGGGTGAAAAATGGGTGAAAATGGGTGAAAAATGTCAAAATTTCAACTTGGAGATAAAGTCTAAAACTTTGATTAGCAAGACAAATGGCACGGAAATTCAAATTTATTTCAAAAGCCTGGGTACATGAAAACGAGCGTTGACTGTTCAAATTAGAAACGTGTTGCAATGCAATAACTTCCTTTTTGCGCAGGAATTGCATTGCAATAAATCTCTATTTTAAGCAGCCAACACCTCGTTTTCATGTATTAATAAATAGGTCTATCCGTACGAAAAACTCATATACAAGGTATTTGATAAGTGTGAAAATATCTCAACCTCGTTCCCAGGGCTTCTTGCCTTTTCGAAACACGGAAGAGCTCTTCCGTGTTTCAAAAAGGCGAAAAGCCCTGGGAACGAGGTTGAAAATATCTCCCATTGGGCAAAAATATGTCACTGTCCACAGTTAAGACACTAGAAGAACTTCTACATGCCGACGTGAGTTCCGTACAATGATTATATATACGTTTCGTTTTGGTATTTTTATAAGAAATCTGGGAAAGAGTGTAGTACTGTAGTAGTACTAGTTTCTTATTTTTGAACCAACAAATAAAGCTTTTAGTTTTAAAAGTTTCTTAAATGTTTCTTATTTTTAAAGGCTTAAGGGGAATCTAGAATGAAAAACTTAAGGCTCACGAAAGAAAGGTTATAAGAAATGATTTACGAAAACAGTATTCGTGTTTGTATCAAACATACCTCGCAAAAGCTATCGCCGCCAAAGGTTCAACGATCGAGCAGCTTCTCCTCCGCCATTTTCAGTTGAACGTTTCGCGTGGTTTAGGGTCTGGGCAAAAAGAATAATATGCGTAATTATGCAAATGACGTAACAATTGGGATACTTACAACGAAAGTGGTTTAGATTTTTCCGGTGTTATAGAAAATGGTGACCCGGCGAAAATATTATGGCAGAAAAAGAACAGTTCTTCTGGTCTTTACTTAATTTAGCTCAAATGAATGCGTTTCGGCTTGGTTTGCAAGATGCGAATGACATTATAAGTATATTTTCAAGCAAGAACAGTATTCTCCGGTTGGTTCTGTAGTGTTCCGGTATATCTCGTTAAGCACGGCCAGGACTTGGAAGTGGAATAAACTCCCTTCCAGATCAGATCGTAAATTTAGATGTATAAATGAATCTTTACCATATCAAAGTATAATTTTGTTGGAATATTACTTTCTTTGACTAAACGTATTTTTCCGTAACTCGGAATTGAACGAAATTGTAGCTTATAATGGCAAGATAGTGCCACTGTAAGTTTTCTGCCCTTTGAAAATGACATCGTTAATGTAATAACAACACCAGTTTGTAGTTTCACATTTTCAGAAATGAATATATATCTTCCCAGCCAATCTACAATTAATTTACCCATCATCTACGTTACAACTATGTCGACTTTGGTATATACTTTGTCAATGTTTTGATTTACAGACAAAATGGCTGCCGAAGGCAAGACGTTCGCTCTGACGCTGAAAAACAAAAATCGACCCTAGTCAACATTACGTATGTTTTGATTAATCTGAAGTCCAAATTCCTATTCAGTATCCATATATCTTTGAATAATTTCATTTCAGCTTGACACCCTAGATTACCTTTAAAATAGTCAATCTGAATTTGAACATAAATTTCGAACAAATATCAGTTGATAAAAGTTTCTTGTGTGTTCTCCCTGTTCGAAGACTATAGTGTCTAGCGTATATTGGACTCTCTAATGCAGTGCTTTATTTATGTTATTTGTGAACGGCTAAACTTACACATTCAATTAGTACTTTTTAGCAAATTTATATACGTATACAACAAGAGATATGCCGACGTATGTTCTATACATTGATTGCATCTCCTGTGTGTTCACGTGGATCACGTATACAACGATTCTATTTTAGGTGAACAGTGTCATATTGAATGAAGATGAAATAGCAAAAGCATCTAGAACAACTTCATTACGGACAGATGAAAGTAGTGATGACGAAGAATGGAAAGCTATCGAATTATCATATGAAACACCTTCAAGAACCTCATCATTTGATGACGATGAAGCTGCATTAATTGAATATAAAAGAAACACAAAATCTTATTCCTGGAATTGTGAAACTACATATTCAGTATCAGACCATTCTGTTCCTGACATTGTAATTGATGGTAAAAGTGATCGTAAAAGTGTAATATCAATTCTGCATAACAGAGATTCTATTGTATGCGAAAGAAGAGTACGGTAAGAACACATTTTACTATATGTTTAACTCAGTCGGCAAAAACTTGTTCAAAGACTGTAGCAGTAAAGACGCTAGAACAACGTTTTCGACGTTATTCTAGCGTCATCACCGCGGACTTTGAACAAGTTTTTGTCCACTGGAAATATAATCAACGAACTTGCATTTGATTGGTTTATCGCAATGAATAATCCAATCAAATGCAAGATCGTTGGTATAACTCTACCGTTCTAAAATTTGGATGAGCAATTGCTGTTACAATGTAGTGGTATTCCAATTTTTTATTGGACAACTAAGTTGGCAAAAACTTGTTCAAAGTCTGCATTAAAGACGCCAGAACAACGTCGAACAACGTTGATCTAGCGTCTTCTTTGCTGACTATGAACAAGTTTCCGCCCGCTGGGAATGTTCAGTAAAGTGCTATCAACAAAACACAGTATGAAAGCCTACCGAGCACTGATCTCAACGAGTCCGTATTTATTAGTCTTTCACATTGTGTATTCGAATACAACGATTTAAAGAAATTGACCCCTAATTACATAATTACATCTTATCGTAACTAGCTTAACCCTTCGTTAGTATGGTGGGGTACCCCCGGAAATTTGTTAATTCATGGGAAGGTATTAAAAGATTCAGGGAGCAAAATTCACAAAAGTATGATGCAGATTTTTAAAGTATGTAAGAAAATAACCTCCTGAATAATAATTTTTGCTATGTTACTTTCACAGCAAAATTTAAAAATTTAGGGTGCGCACACCATACTAATAAAGGGTTAACGAGGTAGCTTATCTGTAGAACATTCATGGGTGAAACTTGACTTAAGTACATTAGGGTAAAACAAAAGAACAAACGAATTTTAATCCCAATAAATAATTTAAGAAGGTTTTGTATGAAACAGATACATAGGCTGAATTCCTTTCAAGAAAGGCAATCATGTGACACAAATGCCTCTATTTTGGCAGTAAAGAAAGGCAATATTTACACACAATTATATCGAAGTGAGACTACCCTGCCAGGACGAAGTGTGATGTCAATTTCTACCAATAGAATGTCTTCTTTTGGCTTCACACGGAATTTTTTTGTCTAATAGAAATCCGTAATCCTATGCAATCCAGTGGCCTTGTGGCCTTGCTTTGTGTGATCAACAATAAATAAATAAAAATAAACCCTTAAAATGACGTTGCTTTGACGTTCAGTCGCTATAACAACGTCTTTATTACGTTGAAAAACATGTGCGAAACATGTGGGTAACAATAATATTGAAAATCATATTTTCTCTTTATTCGGTTTGCGATATTCAAATTCAATTTGAGAATGGAGAGTTCATATATTCTGTATACACAGTGGGCAAAAACTTGTTCAAAGTCCGCAGTAAAAAATCCAGAAAAAACGTTGTTCTAGCGCCTTTAATACGGACTTTGAACAAGTTTTGCCCACTAGGTAACTTGTACAAAAAGTAATATGAATAACTTTGATCCTATTAAACCTGGCCGGGGTCATAAAAATAGTTTATGTAATTATTTGTTATAGCTGGCAACTATGTGCATTTTACAGACCAGATGCAAGTAGTTTACAGACCAGAAATGTTATTTTATATTGTTTTTTTGTTGTTGTTTTTTTAAACAACGCAAACAATTTTAAAAAAAAACAGAAAATATAATGCACGAGCGTTAGTTTAAAGAACAAGCGGGTGGGAGAGGGAGTGGGAAATTTCTATAGTTACTAAATAAACATGATAACAATAGTACTCTACTATTGCTATTTCCAGGGTTTGTGTACCGGTTAGGGACTAGTAGATTAGTTATAATTTATTCTAACTTCACGTTGCCTGTTTTATGTTAATGTTGATTTTCTAAAAGTTGGAATAAGAGCGGGGAGGGGGTGGAAAAATTTCTAAAAATTAATAAGAGTCTCTCTTTAAAACGTTTTAGATTAGTAGGGACGGAAGAGTAAAAAACAAACCGATCGGGGTAGTGGTAATCCAATTTTATTTATGTTTTTCTCGAGTGATTACTTCTGCTATGAAATACCATCGACCTATTAAGAATATAAGTCTATGGAAATACCAAAGATTAGAGAGAAAATATCTGGAACTGCTAGCTGGTTTGCAAACTCATGAGTAATAATAAAGGGAATATCAAAAGCAAAACTAAAAATACTTACTTTTTGAAAGAAAACAATTTGCCTTCCTGGAATCGTGAAAAGTAGACTGGGATCTGGGAAAGCAAAACGTCCAATAAATATTTATCTCGCAAACAAGCGCCGCCCACCAATTGGCACCGGCGCCTATTTTCAGAAAAAAAGGCGCCAGTTCTTCTTCGCGGCCAAATAATTTGAATATTTTGGTTCAATTTAAGAAAGTGTAAAAATTATTTTCTTATCATTAATCTAGATTAAATTATTGGCTTAACCTTCTCATAAATATGAAAAGGAGCCTTTACTTTACAAGTCCATTATTTCTTCAGTTGTCACTACTTTTATTCGACTACCACTCCGCAGTTTAATGGAGCAAAAGGCTCTTCAAATTTTTAAATCACGAATAATCCCTTAAAATGTTTTCATTCAGCGCCTCATTCCGGCCCTATTTTTTTCATTCTTAAAATCATTCTTAAATATTCGAAAGCAAGAGCCGGCGCTTGTTTGCGAGATTATAGCGTAGCAATTTAAAACGTTTTAGATTAATATGGGTGGAAGTGTAAACAGACAAATCAGTCACGGGTAGTTGTAATCCGATTTCGTTTTCTTGTTTTCTCAGGATATTACATATACTATAAAATAACTCTACATGTTGATTTCCATTAGGCAAAAAATACCAAAAAATAAATACCACGAAACCCAAAAGAAGATATTCTATTGGTAGAAATTGACATCACACGATGTGTGATTTCTACCAATGGAATTCCACTTAAATATATAAGCGCAAAAATGTTCGCAGAAAATTAAATTTTCAAAGTCGAACTCAGTCAACTTTTTAAACGAAACAAACGTAATCAATCAGATATATCATTTCTCTGCGAAGTTTTTTCCCTAAAATTCTTAAGTGGAAATCCGCAGAATTTTCCGCCTAATAGAAATCAACCTTAAATATTAAAAAAAAATCGTTCCCAGTGCTTCTTCTCTCTTGACATGTCAAGAAAAAAGAAGCCCTGGGAACGAGGTTGAAGAAGGTTTACAAGCAAACGCATAAATAATGAGACATTTCATACATTTTGGTGAGTAATACACACCACAAGCAGATTTCAAATGCGGAAAACGACCAGACCAAGTCTCTAGAGATTTATCTAATAGACGTAAGTCTTTTCGCAATTTCTGTTGCTCCTAGCAGCTTAGTACCCAGGCTTTTGGAACATATTCCATTTTTTGTGTTTTTTGGTTTGCTACCGAAAATTTGAGGCTTTTTATTTAAGTGAAAATTCGGAATTTATGCTCGAATTTAACTTTGTCTGAAATATTTATGTGAGGGCTTGTAGAACTGCTGAACTCTTAAGGGACGGACAAATAGTTGCGGCATTTTATTTGGAGTTGATTGTTTAAATTTATTGCGCATGATCGTTCATGATCAGCAAGGATGAAAAATTAACTTTCAATCTCAGTGGGTGCACGAGGTCAGATCTGCGTTGAAATGAAGTAAAAACGACATCGTAACGTCATTTTGACGTTCTTTTAACGTTGAATCGAGGTCGTCTACCTGTAGGCATTGGTTCGAACAGTTATTACACATCGAACTTTATTTCTATCTCTGCTGGGGAGATTGGATGATGATTGAACATGATTTACTCAGTCGGCAAAAAACTGTTCAAAATCAACAAAATAACGTTAGAACAACGTTCTGTGAACGTTGGCAAATTTCTATAGTTACTAAATAAACATGATAAAAATGGTACTTATTATCGTTATCTCCAGGGTTTGTGTAGCAGCAGGCAATTGCTAGGGACATGTCAATTAATTTATTCCAACTTCACCTTATTTTTAACTTGTAGCTATTTAGCTTTTTAACGAGTTGACCGTTTTTTGTTATTATTATTCCTAAAAGTTAATAAGTTAATAAGGGATTGGAATAAGAGCGAGGTGCTTAAGAAATTTTCCAAAAATTACTAAGCGTCCCCTGTTTATTTAAAATGGTAGATTAGTACTCTTACTTTTGCTTAGTTCTGAAATGTCACTTTTAATTGGGTAAAATATTTTTGTAATGTCCATATCATATTCTAAGCCAAAAAGTAATGAAACGTGAACGAAAATGGATCCGGAAATACGTTTTGCCACAGATTAAAATGCTCAATTTACAATTTAAGAAGTAAATAAATGAACTCTGAAAACAAAAACCTGTTTAAAGTCAGCAAAATAACGTTAGAACAACGTTCTGTGAACGTTGTTCCAACGTTATTTTGCTGACTTTGAACAGGTTTTTGCCGGCTGGGAAGGAAGCTACATTAAACAACACGAGATTAACTATATTGTTTCCTTTTTTTCTTATACTTTCTTCTCTGTCTGAGTTAACCAATAAGATTTCCATTCATTGATATGTAATCTTGCAGACACACATCGTTAGATAAACATCTAAATAACGACGAAACGACGTCACAATGTTGTTTCGAAGATGAACCGACGTCGTGGGTCAGCTGTAAACGTTTATTTTAATCTTATCTACTCTCGTTATTTTAAGCTCGTCTACTCTTGTTTACTCTGGAGGCTTTGATGGCTACTCAATGTCGAAAAGGCGTCATTTTGACGTTTAATCTCGACAAGTTTCCCATAATTGTTAGAGATATGTCAGGATTAGGATCAGGATTAGTCGATTTCGGATATAAAATTGTTTTTTCTTCTTTTATTTGCTAATTGCAGTCGACTTAAATATTGCTGTACGCTCATAAATTGTATGAAAATGACAGGGAAAGGGAAAACACACGGAATAATGTCCTAGAAATTCCAAACCTTAAGTTTATTAAAGGTCCCTTTCTATGTTATATGCAAGGCTGAGACCATTATAAGGGAATTACCCAAACACTTACTGTACTGTAACGGTAGTATAATATAAAAATTATCGAGATGTTTTATTCGTATCTTTTAACCCTTCGTTAGTATGGTGGGGTACCCCCGGAAATTTGTTAATTCATGAGAAGGTATTAGAAGATTCAGGGGGGGAAAAGTTACAAAAGTATGATGCAGATTTTCAAAATATGTAAGAAAATAACCTCCTGAATAATAATTTTTGTTACATGTTACTTTCACAGCAAAAATTCAGGGAGTCCACACCGTACTAATGAAGGGTTAAATGTTATTGAATTATTTCACGACAAGACGTAGTTGAAACAAAATATGAAAATTGTTCAGTATAGGCGCCAGACGCCTATATGCGGAGGTAATTTGATATACACTTAATGCAGACTAGTAACGCCCTGGGCTGGCATAATGTACTTTAATGTACACCACATGAAAGACTACTGAATACGACCTGTGTAGTTTCGTAATACGGACTTTGAATTGCTATATACACAGTCCAGATATGGGCCTGTACAGCTCCGTATTCAGTAGTCTTTACTGATAGGATATATAGACTGGTATAACGCCCGTGAATGTACTTAGCCTTGTAAAACGCCCTTTTTATACGTAGGGTGGTATAATGCCTCTGAATGTACTTTAACTTGTATAACACCCTTCATTATACGTAGATTGGTATAACGCCTTTGGATTTTCATTTTGCATAAATTAAAAAATATTTCATAATCGAAATAAAAATTCCCGCGGCGGAGATCTAATTCGATCAAAAAGAGGGTCAAAGTTTCAAAATATTATATATAACGTAACGAGATAAATATTACGCGGCGTATATTCGCAAATCCTTGTATGAAGTAAAAAAGACGTGGTTTTGACGCCATCAATTCAACGTTTATTATTCGTTAAAAAAACGGTACTTGCCGGCAGATAGATGGAGAGGAACATAAATATGAATATGATATTAAAGATACCCAATCACCACCTGGTTTTGAATAACCGGTGCTGTTAACAAAGTACACAACATCGTCTGTCCAATGAGATAACGACAGTTTCATCCGACATTGTGGGCCGGATGGACGTCAGCTAATTTTAATCATTTTTATAACACTACCTGACCATGGTTCTAATCATGTTTCTAGTTGACACACGACATTAGATCAAAATCGAAACAACGTCAAAACGACCCCGCTTTGACGTTGTTTCGACGTTGATTTGACGCCGCGTATCTAAGCGGTTTTTTGTTTGTTTATTTTAAAATTTTGTAGGCATCTTTAAGGAGATTGATCACACAAGTAACTTGACTCACGTGTGAGAATTTTAATGTACTATTTAAGAAGTATTTAATTTATGATTTATCTTTTTTTTTATCATGATTAATTAGCAAGCAAACAAAAAGTTAACGGTTTTAATCAAGCTCGTCACCAGCCCCTTTTTACTTTTTTAAAAATTTTCTCGGAATTTTGTTTTAGAAAAAACGTCAAAATAGGCTGGGGACGAGCTTGGGTTTTGATTATTTACAATATTCATGTAATTAAACCACCGCAATAAAAACCATGCATTCTATGAGGGGAAATTCTTTTTTTTTCTTTAAAAAAATATTTGCTTATTTGATAGGCTTAGATATCATTTGTAAATTTGAAGAGGCGTGTACTAAACGATTTTAGTAATGAAGAAATCTGTAACCATACACGACCGAACAGGTTAAAAATCAATTAGCGTTGAAAACGTTGTTCTAGCGTTTTTACTGCGGACTTTGCGCAGGTTTTTTGTCCACGGGATAATTAGAAATTCGTGAACAACACCGTCCATCTAAAAATTAATATTTATTATTTAATAGTCATAACAATAAACCAACCCACAAATACGTAAAAACGAGGCGTTGGCTGCTCCTTAAAGTAGAAACTTGCTGCAATGCAATACCTTTTTTCCTGCGCAGCACCTGCACAAAAAGGTGCATTGCAACAAATTTCTTTAAATACTTTGAGCAGCCAACGCATCGTTTTCGTGTATTTGTGAATAAGTCTATTATTACGACAATATCTTTTATTGTTTTTATCTCATAAGAATAGATCTTTTCCGAAATGCGTTGCTGAAAGGAAATAAAAAATAAATTCTGTAATCTGTAAAGTTTGAAATGAATGATTTTTCTAGGAATTATGATGAGTAGGGAAAATTTTAAGCTGTTAATTTTAGCTTAACAGTAATATTTTTACCAAAAAAAGAGAGATCCTTGTTAGTAGAAATTTTACTTACTGTTGTGAGCGCGAGCGGCCAGTTCACAGACGGTAATAAACGAGCAATCACTAATCGGGGTTAATTCCAGCTATTATTGTTCAAAATAATAAAAATCTATAAACAATTTGCACGTGTATAGCTACGTGCATACACGCGTGAAGTCATGTTTTTAGATTAAAGTTCATCAACACTTAGAAAAAATTGACGCCAACTTTTTTTACGACACTTGATTTGGAGTAGATTGTTTGACTATATTGCGTATGATCGTCCATGATCAGCAAAGAGGAAAATTAACTTTCAATCTCAGTGGGCGCACGACGTCAGATCTGCGTTGAAATGACGTAAAACGACATTGTAACGTCATTTTTTTATACAGATGATCCCATTTTGCATAAATTGTTTGCACACCGGGAAGACGATAGCCTATGTTTATGGAAATTTACCATAAGCTACAAGCAGACACGCATAAATAATGAGACATTTCATGAATTTTGGTGAGTAATACACACCACAAGTAAATTTCAAATGCGGAAAACGACCAGGACAAGTCTTTAGAGATTTCTCATAGATTTATCGAGTATACTTAAGACTAAGGCTTAGGATCTTAGGTCTTTTTGCAAACTCGACAAATTATGTTGTCCCTAGCAGCCTAGTACCCAGGCTCTTAAAATATATTCGATTTTGTGTGTCTTTCGTCTTGCTAACTAATTTTTTTAAGCTTTTTGTTTAAGTGGAAACTCAAAATTTTTGCTCGAATTTTGCATTGTCCCAAATATTTGTGTGAGCGCTTGTAGTTAAATTTCCCGATTAGTGAATTGCTTGTTTATTACTGACCTGGAGCCAGTTGCCTGTGGTGTGAGCAAAGTTTTTACTGTAAAATTTAATTTTTTGATTTTGATTTATATTTTTTTGTCAGAAGTACCTGTCTCTAATGTTATATACATACGATAGCTTACCCTGCAGGCACACGACGTTAGATCAACATATTTATTTTTCGACGACGCTATTTTGACGTTGATCCGACGTCGTCTGCCAACTTGGAATGTTACCCACAAATAATATAAAAAATCAATCTCCTTAAACAACGGGTCTAAACATAATGTTAATTCAACGTCATCCGATGTTGACGTGTTTAAATCAAAATAATGTGTCCGATTAGAAATTAAAAGGATAATCTATTTTCATGCTTGTTTGACCTTTTTAATAATCTTCGTCGAATTTTTTATGATTATCCAGAAAACAAATCCAAACTAGTGAAAAAAACTTGTTCAAAGTCGGCAGTAAAAACACTAGAACAGCATCGTTTGACTTTAGTTCTAGCGTCTTTACTGCGGACTCTGAACAAGTTTTTGCCCACACATAAAGTCGGAAAAATGGCGTTTTAACATATACCCTATTACCCCACACTTGTCCTCATACAATGCCGACACATAACGTTTTCTCAGTGTCAAAAAGACGTTGTTTTGACGCTTTGACGTCAAAATAACGTATTTTAACGTTGAAAAAACGCCACGTGCCCATTGTACATGCATGCGATCAGTTGAGGCAAATCCATTATTTCTTACGTGGAAGATATTTAATGAAACAAAGTAAAGGCATCAAAATCAATTCTTATATCAGATCAGTTTTGGAGTTATAAACCCTCTAAAGTCTTAATTTATTGCTTATAAGGAATATGCCCTTATATACGTGTAATATTCGCCAAAGCTTCGTCTATTAAACGATATCATCTTGTGTCGGCAAGAATTTCATTCAACCAACAGATTGATTACAATAACAGTGTCTCGAAGATTTTCTTCTTTTTTTATTCTCGTGACAGCCGTTTGGCATTAAGTAGCAACATTCCAGAAGATTGGCCGTATATATTATTTCACCATCCGCCAATACTAAGAAAGTTTTGATGGTCTTTTTTTTCTTTTTTTTTTTATTTGTATTGTGCAAATATATTTGAAATTAGAGTCATTATCTCATATAAGTTGTCTACAATTTCACAATTTCACCACGCGGGAATGTAAATTATGGCCTAAAACTAAAACCGAAAATTTTAACATTTTTCATGTAAATATTTGAACTAACTTTAAGGTTGATATTCAACAGGCAAAGAAATCGTTACAAAAGTCAAAAAAAGACAGTCCATTGGCAAAAATTGACATCACATATCAAGTGCCGTCAATTACTTTGTTTCCTTGGTTTTTGCAGTGAATTTTTAGTCAATTAGAAATCAACCGTTATAGTCTGAAATTGAAGGCCAGGTAACGTCACTTTCAACCAATGCAATGGCTTCATTTAGAATTCGTGCAAACGAATCCGCTTAGTGGAGATCCGCTTTAACAAAACTACATAAACATATTTGGATGTTGTTTTTATCCTTATAGTGCATTTTTGTTATAACTAAATAGAGTTTATTGACTGTGCATACTAGATATAAAAACAGACCCTGTTTGATTACTCTCAGTGGGCAAAAAACTTGTTCAAAGTCCGCAGTAAAGGCGTTAGAGCAATGTCGTTTGACGTTATTCAAGTGTCTTTACTGCTGACTTTGAGCAAGCCTTTTCACACTGGGTTAGTCGTAGATATTTGCAGACGGCTCAGGCTCACGATGTGAACCTATGATCCGTGGTGAGTGGTTCTTAGCTATGTTACATCACGTTAAACAAAGAAGTTCTTCTCCAGGATGCCTTTTTCACTCGATTATCCTTGATATCTTTATGTATGACTTTTGTAGGTGTCGTATATGGAGATATCGCGTACCGTGCTCAGTAGTCTTTCACACCGTGAGGCTTGATTATCCCTGAAATCTCCTTATATGGACTTTGTGCGGCCTTATATGTAGGTATTCTTTCACACTGTGAGGCTTACCTACTGTCCCACCGCTTGCTACCTACATCTTAGTGGTAAATAGACTATAGACGCGACTCAGAAAAGATTTTGCCCGGTATGGCTGTTCTAATACGAATATCGAAACGTGTCATCTTCAGTATAAATCATAGGTAAATGTAAAACTTCTCGGTGGGCAAAAGCTTTGCTTTTTCAAATTCCACAGTAAAGTTGAAGAAGTTTTCCCACGCTGCGTTGTGCTCTTCAGATAAATCTAATGAAATCATCCCGCTGTTACTAACAGCTTAATACACCATGTTAAATAATGGTCTTGATCCTTTATATATATTATGTATATATTATTAATAAATTATTGACAGTTTTTTGTTTTAAGTGATTTATTTTCAGTTATCTCCAGTGATAAATTTATTATTGTTTAAAAAAAAATAGAGGCATTTTCAAATTATATCGATTTTTGAACCCTACGAAGGAGACCATGTAATAACCATTGTTTGATTATCTTCGCCGTCGTATCACTTGGGAACCGTTTATTGCCGGCAGATGAAATCGTCAAACAAATATATGGAGGATGGCATATCATATATGTGAAATATTATACTATACTGTTTCGTAAAATAATAAAACATATACCATGCCATAGAATTTTTACTCGTGAACTTAGATTGTATTCTTGAACTTTGAAGTCTCAAATAAATTTATAAACTAACTATAAAAATGATAAAAATTACATAATTTTTTTAAATCCTTTGTCAACATCTATAGAGCTAAAAGTAGATATTTGTGTTGACTATGTGGGAATAAAAATGAGAAGTAAACATTGTGATGGTGGTATTATTTGGCTATCTATCGATTCATCAACGTTAAGTGATGAAGTAAATAAAGACGCTTCTGAAGTAGCTATGGATGATAATGATTTTGATGCTTCATCATCCAGTGACGATGAAAATATTGATGAAGTTGTTGTTGATAATTTACTACCGCAGTGGATGATAGATAGTAATACTGAGAATATTACTAGCCCGCTTCCAGATTGGATGATAGATTGTGAGGTTGAGAATATAATGAGTTCGAAACTAGACTGGATGAAAGATCGTAAGACTAAGAATACCTATTCGCTTCCAGAATTGATTCAAGATCGTACGAAAGTTAACAATAATCTCTTATGTTCAAGAAGAATGCCTGATTTTGAGGTAGAGAATACTCCAGGTCCGCTTCCACAGTGGATGATTAATGTTGAAAAGGCAGCGTGCCATGGTAGTGCTACAGTATTACCATTATGGATGCAAGAAGCAGAAAAAACTCATGTAAGGTAGGTTAACTGGATCATGATAAAAATTTACGTAATACACGTTAGTAAAATGTTTTACGTTTAACTTTTTAGCCGATATTGCAAAAGCTTTGTTACTTTAATATGCGAGCACATTATTCATATTCTGGGTATTTCGGAGTCAAAATATGTCAGTATATTGTCAAAATAAAACGATTCTCTCTGCTGAAAACGGAAAGTGTTTCGCCAATCAGGTAACTGACACACAATAAGTATAAACAAACACGTGCTTTCTAACTTTCTCGCTTTGCTAACTCTCATTAAATTCTCTCTAAAGCTTAGTTTACACTATGGTGCTAATCACGCTAAAGATGTTAAGTGCTATGGCGTTAAAGCTAGCGTGCTACTTCGAGAATAACTAAAAAGTAGGCGCTAAAGCTTGAAAATATGAACACAACATGGCTGCCAGAAGAAAGGCCGCCGCATTTCTACTGCTGTCAATATAAAGTTAGGTCAAATTATATTTGACAGAAATATTATACTGCGAAGGATCAAACCACTGCAAAATATTTGCTTTAGTTCTCTCTCTTTCCGTTTTCATTACGGCACTCCAGGTTATCTCCGTTTTCTATCCCAATTTCTGGATTTAGCCTGCGACAAACGAATAAACTACGCAAAGAAATAAATGTTCTGTTTTCTTAGCGCCTCTTAGCACTTGTGCTACAATATCAAATAGTTTTTATATAGTAGCACCCGCGCTCATTTAAAACTAGTTCTCAATCTCCACTTTTGGCATGCAAACGATATTTCCCGCCAAATCGAAATCAACTTTTGCAGATTATTACACGATACCAAATAATTTTTTTACAAAAGATATAATGAGTTTAAAATTAATCGATTTCAGAAATCAAAAGAGATATCGATTATATCTGGGTTGTCTATCATTTTATAACCAACTTTGTCCGCATTCCTCTCATTCTAAACTATGAAGAAACATCAATAACTTTTGATATAAGCAACCTTACATTTCTCAGGTTGCTGTTTTATCATGTGTACATAACCCAGTGGGCAAAAAACCTGTTCAAAGTCCGCAGTAAAGACGCTAAAAGAACGCCGTTCGACGTTGTACTAGCGTGTTTACTGTTGACTTTGAACAATTTTTTGCCCCTTGGGAAGCAAAGAAATATTCACATCTAAATAGACATTATGTTACTTGTTCGTATTACAATAAAATCTTCATAAAGCGGACATCGTTCGTGCAAAAATGTGTCCGTCTTAAGCCCGGTTTCCATTCAGCGTATATTTCCCGACCACGTAATATTGATAGAGAATATTACAAAGTGAAAGCCTACCGAATTCGGTCCCGTATTTCTCCGTATTCGAACTATGTATTGCCATATATGAAAAATAGAAAATGGAAAAGTATTTTATTGGTATAAATTGACGTGATGATCAATGTCCCTATAAAGATTTGTCAGGGAAAGACTCACTCGTCAAGAAAAGACTCCCTGATTAATGAAATTTAGAATTTCCAGTAAGTTATTTAAAATTTTCGGAATTAAACTTTAAGAACAAAAGTTAGCCTCGCGCCCTCATAAAAACATATTTTTATTTGTAAGGAATATGACCCTCACTGAGATTAGACAACATATTATAAAATTTCCTTTCCAATCAATGTTTAAGATCTTTTAAAAATAAGAAATAAATCGTATTAGTTATTTACTGCGTAAAATTATGAAGAAATAAATATTCGAGGTGAAGAATAAACAAAATACTTTTTGACCAGTTCTAAAGTAAATATTCGAGGTGAAGAATAAACAAAATACTTTTTGACAAGTATGATGAAATGGCACATTTGAAAAAGATAAAAATGTATTTTAATTATTACGTCAAGAGTCCTGAAATTTGTTTTTTTGATAACTCGTTGAGAGCAGGTATCGTTCATAGTGTCATTGTTAGAAATTAAATTCAACCGTATTTTAGACGTAGATACGCCTTAGAAGGTTTCTTCACTAATCTGATTGGTCATCAGCTTTTCAATAACTAGCACTGCTGTTGTAATTGTTATTGTTGATTTCGACGTTTTTGTTGTTGAAATATTTGGATTTTTCTTACTTTTTATTGGTCAAAATAATGATTTCAACAATTCTAGTTGGGTTTCTATGGTAGCCAAATTGTGAATCTACAGAGGAGAGTAATCGGTTTTGCAATGGACACTTCTGTGCATAATCAGTTGATTTGACCGTACCAAAAAAAAAATTTTACCACCTGTCAAAAATATGGTTGTTAGGGGAAAACTATCCCTAGTTACCAAAAAAAAAAAAATTAAAATGATCCTACAAGACATCACATAAATATTGGAGACAAGCTAAAATTCGAGCATAAATTCCGAAGTTTCACTTAGATAAAAAGCCTTAATTTTCGGTAACAAACCAAAGGACACAAAAAGTTGAATATGTTCCAAGAGCCTGGGTACTAGATCCTAAGCCCTAAGTCTTAGACTTAAGTTTATTAGATAAATCTCTAGAGTCATAGAGACTTGGCCCAGTCGTTTTCCGCATTTGAAATCTAGTTGTGGTGTGTGTATTACTCACCAAAATTCATGAAATGTCTCATTATTTATGCGTTTGCTTGTAAATGAATTGTAGGAAAAGTCATAAATTTGTAGTCACACTTGCACAGTGCTGTAGAATGTCTCTTTAATTTATTATAATATCTCCTTCTCTGAGATTTTTTCACAAAAGCGCTCGCTTAAAAAAAATAATCTTTGTTTCTCATGTGACTATGTACTTTAATAATTATTATTCCTTAATTATATTCCAACTTAGTACCCAGTGTTCTAACATTATCAAGGATATGATTTGACCCAATGGGCAAAGACTTGTTCAAAGTCCACAGTAAAGACGCTGGAACAGCTGTTCTAGCTTCTTTACTGCGTCTTTACTGCGGACTTTGAACATGTTTTTGCCCGTAAATAATGGGATGAGATCAGGTTGATTATGAATGCCCGTTTATTAGCGTATAATAGATAAATTTATAAATCAATGAAGAACGTATTGAAATGTGAATACTTTGAAATCAACAATATACAAGTTGCTTAAACCTGATGATGGATTTTTTACAAATACCAACCCATACAATGTAGCATGACATAGAATTCTTCCTCTTAAGATAAGTCCTGCAGGCACATGACGTCAAAACAACTTCTTTTTTATGTTGAAAAAGCGTCACGGGGGCCCATTTTAGAAGATTTTTTTTCTTTCATTACGTTTGTGGTAACGTTCTATTTAAGAATTGGTGATATATCAGCAAGTTTTAATTGAGGAGGAAAAGTACTCTTTTTAATTGTTTCATTCAATATCTTATGTAATCTTGCGCTACAAACATCTGATGTTTGTTTTAGATGTTTGGCAGAAAAACCTAGATATTTTAGATATTTTAATTTTTATAAATAAAATACATACATAGTTTCTACCACCCATAACACATAGTATAGTAAAACTTATAGTATGCGTTATGTATAGCCTACATATACAGCCTATACATATACAATCCTGGAAATAAAATAATATACAGTTTACAAATTTTAGCAAGAAATACACACCACAATCAAAACGCAAATGCTGAAAATGACCACTAAGAAGTCCCTAGAGATTCATCTCTGAGATTTATCTAATAGACTTAGACTTAAGGGCTTAGGATCTTAGGATTTTTTGCAAACTTGACAAAGTCTATTGTTCTCAGGCTTTCGGAACAAAATCGAATTTTCGTGCCATTCGTCTTGCCAATCAAAATTGTAGGCTTTTTCTCTAAGTTGAAATTTCGACTCTTTGCTAAAATTTCACTTTGTCTACAGAATTATTTTCCAGGATTGTAAATCACGTTTATACATTTATCCTGTATATATGTAGTCTGTGTGTATGTTCAAGTCTAAATTTAATTCAACAATAGATTTCTTTAAAATATTAAAAACACAGCTTTTAGCCTATATTAGATGCATATGCATGTTCTCTATTTTATTTAGTGTATACATAACACTATGGTGTATAATGTGTGCATTCAAATCAAATTTATAAGCTTGGTTTAACCATAGATATTTACTCGTTTTGGCGGGCTACTTTCAATACCGTGTCTTTGATGTATTTAGGGGAAGCTTTGTTCTCAATTTTTGAAAAATAAAATAAATAAATGATAACAAATAACTTCATTTTATTTTTGAGAAACTTCATTCTTCAATTTTATATTTTTAAAATGTTATATGGATTTTAAAATGTAATTAAACGGCTAGCATTTTGAAATTTGGTACCAGCATTTGTGGTGGTATTTTAGAAGGGTCCGCTAAGTATTAATCGATTCTATCCAATCGGTCCCGAGTTTTGGTCCCAAATTGCATTTTCGGACCAGTGGACCGAAAAAGCGTGGTATCATCTTGGAATTTGGTTATGGAATTCTAAGCCATATTACGAGACCGCTGCCCTAAACTGGTTTTAACTTCAGCAATTCGCAACCGTGTATCGGCGAAAAATAGACTGTTAAAAATATAGAGATTTAGAAAATTTTAATTCTATGAAGTTTTGACCACACTCACCCATATATCATACCCCAATGATAAAGAAGAAGTGGTGACTTTTTAACCTTTTAAATTTCTAAGAGACTGTGACCATGAATCTTTTTTAGCAGACATTTTGTATGTTGGGAAGCTTTTCTTCAATAATAAGAGATATTTTTTCAAAGAAATTTTAAAATTTTAGGAATTAAAGTCTCCATTTCGATTTTTGGAAGCTTCCTTCTTCAATTTTGAAATATATACTTATGCTACCCACTTGGGTCATTAAACCATAATTACATACACCATGAGTATAAGTTGATTTTAATAACAATACAATGATATATAATTACAATACACGATTCAACCGGAGAATATTTTTTTAATAAAAGAAAACATAAGTGTATTTTTTATTTTTACTTGATGTGCACATAATCTATGATGTATATAATGTGTGTATGCAATTCATACCCACTGTGGAGGATTGATTTTTGAGCATTGCTTCAGGTTATGATATGACATTTCATTACCATCCTCGACAGTAATTTGATGTAATAAAGACATATTCCAAACACTGTATAATGTGTGCATGCAGATTATATTTATGTGCTTTCAAACCGAAACCGAATTTTTAAAATTAAAGATATTATTCTTTTAATATTATTGAAAGCTAATGAAAACCAATCTTGATGTTTTTAAACGCATATCTTTTTAACGTTTCTTAAGGCGGGTTTCCACTAGGCGAATTCGTTCGCTCGAATTCTAAATGAAGATATTACATTGGTTGAAAGCGACGTCACCTAACGGGTGATATTAAATATCTTTAAAACTCTTGTTCTTGTTTTTGACAAGTGTTATTTTTATTTCTTTATTCAATTAAGCATAAATAGTCTATGTATGTTGTATTACCCTGTGGATACATATAGGATGCATATAGCCTAATCATATATGATAACATATCGATATATATAGGCTATATACATATATATACTGTACATATATAGCTTATATACATAAAGCCTATGCACATAGCTTATATATATACATATAGCCAATATTTACATAGAGAGAGTCTGTTAAATCGCGTGCCCCACGTGTTCCACGTGTCCCACGTGCCCGAGTGCCCTACGTGCCCTGTATACATTTTTCAGACCTGAAATCTTGCTAATCTTTCGTTTGGCATTACGAAGATAGGTTTTATTACTATTATTCAACTGAAAGTAGAGTATAAAGCCATGCTGAGACTTGACAGTTGATTTTGGTACTGATGACGTCATTATGGCGTCATGTATTACGTGCCTTACGTGACCTACGTGCCTTGTGTGTCTTACGTGCCCTACGTGCCTTTACATATTCTATATGTACTTTGTGTCTTACGTGCTCAAAAATATATATTTAGTTTTTTAGTTCTCTTTCAGAAAAATACACAATTATGTATTGTTTGGCGTGTCTCGTCTCAAATATATGTCGGTCTTGTTAAATTACAAAAAAAATGGTAGGTATCGCTTCTAGTGAAACTTTATCACGCATGATAAGTGCTCCTATAAGTGCTCCTATGCAAGGAAAGTGTTAAAATGATCACACAGAAAGGCTGCATCGAGAAGGGATAATATTTTTTATAACAGACAAGACCGACATTTAATTGAGACGAGACACGCCAAATAATATATATTTGTGTATTCTCAAATGCGCGGTCTTTTTTTGAACGTTTGTGCTCGTAAGACACTTAAGGCACGTAGGACCCATAAGGTACGTGAGGCACGTAGATCACGTAAGGTATATAGGGCACGTAAGATGTCAAGCACGTCATGATGATGTCATTAGTACTAAAATCAACTGCAACAATCAAGTCTTAGCATGGATCCCTACTCTACTTTCAGTTGAATAATAGTAATAAAACATGTCTTCGTAATGCCAAACAAACGATAAGCATGATTTCTTGTCTACAAAATGTATACAGAGCACGTGGAGCATGAAAGCACGTAGGGCACGTGAGGCACGCGATTTAGCAAACTCTATTCACAACAAAGATGTTATTTATTTTGTGTGTGAATAAGTTATACAGTATCATATATCTGTGAAAAAAAACCTTTTCTTTTTGCATAATGCTGGTCAGCTCTGCGGGTGATGCTTAAATAATGCTAGTTTTATGAAGCTCTACTTGTTACCATGACAACATCTAAGTATTATAATGATGATCTCTTTGCGTCATTGGTTAGTGTACATTACCTCATCATTCCCAGTGTGCAAAAACTTGTCCAAAGTCCGTAGTAAAGACACTAGAACAACGCCGTTTGACGTTGTTCTAGCGTCTTTACTTAGAACTTTGAACAAGTTTTTCCACATTGGATTATTACATTTGACGTTCCTTATAGATCTTACAGTCAACGGTATGATATTCGATCAAGTCCTGCTTTATCAGAAATATGTTCACCACGGTTGCGTGCGAATACATTTCATACAGTTATGGATGGTGTAAGTTCTCAATTCTTTCCGTGTATTATATCTTTCTTCCCATTGGTTAATATCTTGTTCAAAGTCTTCGAAGTTGTTCTAGCGTCTTTACTGCGGACTTTGAACAAGGTTTTTCCCACTGGGTTAAATCATTTAAGAAAATAAGCCTTGATATCAACAAATGAGGGAAAGATCTTTATATTGATTGGCTTCTTCAGGAATGAGACCAATCAATTTCAAGATCGTTGTCTTAACACCCTCCTCTTCGGAGACAGCTGAAATTTACATCTATTTTTAAAGTATTAGACTATCAACTATTGTGTACGTGATAAATATGTAAAGTCATAGCATTAAATTTTTGCTGCACTTGTTTTTGTATAAATATTATCGATGATGATATGATACATGAACGCTAATAAACGCAACACGCAAAGGAATTTGTTAGATTCGTTTCGTATTGGATGTTGGTTTAACTTGGTCGTTTATTATATGCTAATACTATAAAACCGCGCTCACCCTCCCCCCCCCCCCTCCCCAGATCCATCTTACACTCGACAATTAGTGCTAGTAGTCTAGACGTCAAAACGACGTTTGTTCGACGTTGATTATCCGTCTCGTGAGCACTAGGTAATTGGAACGTATTTATATTTGATGTTGTGAAATGACGCTTCATGATTGCGATTATTTGGTCACGTACTTGAGTCAATATTTACAGTTGTTCTAGCGTCTTTACTGTTGACTTTGAACAAGTTTTTCCACAGGGAATGTGCCTGTATGTTTGACTTGCTCCACGTGGGCACCCAATGTCTTATTAATGCTGAAGAGATATCGTTTTAACGTCGTGACGTCGTAACGTCGGCAGCGTTTTAGTTAGTAGGCCCACGACGTTGAATCAACATCGAAATAACGTTGAAACAATGTCCGTTTTTCGATGTCGTTTCGATCTAACGTCGTGTTTCAAATAGGAACCAAAAATTGAGTGGTTTCATCAATAGGAAGCACGTTGTTCCCAATTTTATATATTTTTGAAACATAATTTGCAATGGAGAGTGTTTATCAACGAACTTGCGATTGATTGGTTTCTTCAATGCGAAGAAACCAATCATATTTCAAAGTCGTTGATTCGGTACTACTCTACAAGTTTGACCGTATAAAAAATGTACAACATTGAGACTATGTATACATTATAATCCGGACTACATACTGAGTTAAATCTTTTACTTGTTTACACTTCATATGATGCCGGGCAGTCTTTCCGATGGAGGAGGTGCCACAGTGCAATTGGAATTTAATAGGAATAGAGCATGGATCAATATACACTATAAGTAAGTAAATAAATAAATAAATAAATAAACTTGTAAATATAGTGAGAAAATATTTCGAATTGTTTAGTTGTCATGGCGACTGTAGAACACTGTAGGGCTATTTATTCTATAAATAACCTCAATCCCAGGGTTTCAATCTTTTAAAAAGGCAAGGATCCTGGGTACAAGGTTGATCTATAAACTCTTAATACCTTGAATTCCAATATTGCAAATTTTGATCCTCTAAAAGCCATTTCGTGCGAGAATGTTTATAGAAAGGTGTCTGAATTCTCCAAAGGTGAATACCCTCCAAATATTCACAGGTCTGTTTCAATTCTAGCATCACGTATATATACGACTTTATTACAATAATGTTTTACATATTAGCAATAAGATAAATAAATGATTAGATTTGATTGAGAAAGGAAGAATTGATTGAGCAGTGATTGTATATTTTTTGGGGAAAGAACATCTAATGTATGTCCAATTTAAAGAATGAAATAATCACTGTGGAGGAGTGATTTCTGAGCATTGCTTCAGACTAAAATTCAACCATATTCATAAAATGTCTAAGGCATCACGCAAAATAAGCTTGCAATTAGCAGAAATTCCAAAATCTTGCACGAACTTCAATTTTTTTGAGTTGAATCTCCGATACATTATAAATACTGCACCAATCAGATAGTATAAAAGTATTAACCCATCATTAGTATGGTGTAACCCACCCCCCCCCCCCCTGGATTTTTAAATGTGAAAGTAACATAACAAAAAATATTATTCAGGAGGTTATTTTCTTACATACTTTAAAAATCTGCGTCATCTTTTGTGACATTTTCCCGCCTAAATTTTCTAATAACAACTTTCCAGGGGTAACTTTCAAGATACTAACGAAGGGTTAAAACCGATTTCTATTTTTTTCACCACAATTATCAGTTTCTTTATGCATACCAAAATATCCGTACGTACGCTTTTTACTCGGCAGTTGTCTGAACGTTTGTGACATGACTGAACGTGTGTGTGACATGGTGACGAATGGTATATATTTAAACATGCTTTAGGAGTTGTTAAATCCTAAATAAACAAAGAGTATAATAAGTTTTTTATGTGTAAATTACATAAATTACATAGATACCTAAGTTCTTAATCTGATCGATTCTTCTTCAAAAAGGTATAGCATTTATTTTCCTTACAAATTTGTGCTGTTTACAAACAATATTTACAGAGATTTACGTAAGTAAAAAGAACTTTTTAAATTAAAATTTAGCAAGGTTAGATGTAAAATCTTATATGAGAATAGAATTGCAGACATATTATATAAAGTATCGAAATGGATGTGAAACGAACAGCTCCGATAACCATTACGCAAAAGAGAGTACAATTTGTTCGAAATAATACCTTGCGGGGGAGTAAAGTAAGTTAATCAATATTTCTTTATTATATCGTCCTAATCTACAAGCAATCACATAAATATTTGAGACAAGGTAAAATTCGAGCAAAAATTCCGAATTTTCATTCCGATAAAAAGCCTTAAAATTTAGGTAGCAAAACTAAATACACAAAAAATCGAATATGTTCCTAGAACCTGGGTACTAGGTTGATAGGAACAGTAGAATTTGTCGAGTTTACAAAAAGTCTTAAGTCTACTTGGTAAATCTCTAGAGACTTGGCCTGGTTGTTTTCCGCATTTAAACTCTACTTGTGGTTTGTATTACTCATCAAGATTCATGAATGTCTCATTATTTATGCGTAACCCTATGGGCAAAAACGTGTTCAAAGTCCGCAGTAAAGACGCTAGAACAACGTTTCCAACGTTGTTCTAGCATCTTTAATGCTGACTTTGAACAAGTTTTTTCCCACTGGGAAGCTTGTAGCTACTATTCGCTACTAACTGTAATATTATTACTGACGAGGAAGTATCATGAATATCATTCTTTCTGCTACGAATACAGTTTCGGTTGACTGGATCCGTTCTTAACATGGGACATGCGTAATATATAAAGTCGTCTGTTGAACGTGTGCTGATGTTTGCTCCATATTTCTTTCACCTGTTAACACGATGGTTTCATCTCCAGTAGTTTATCTAACTATGATCAAAACGTGATGAAACTACGCCCGATACTACGCCCTAAAACAACGCCCTAAACATGTTGCTTCGATGCAATTTGATCATCGTGTCACCAGTACCCAGTGGGCAAAACTGTTCAAAGTCTTTACTGCGGACTTTGAACAAGTTTTTGCCAACTGCTTACGTCATTCCTAATAAAACTGTTTGTAGATGGTTTATTCTTGAATCAACCGTACATGATCCTGACTCTGATTTATTTTAGTGTTCTCCATAATTTTACACCGCTTCCTTTAATTAGCAGGAAATAAATGTTAGTGCAAATAATAAAACATTGATTGCATAAAATCAAATCATTTTTTGCAACTTAAAAGATTTATTATTTTTCTGTTTACTAAGATTGTACTTGCATCAGCACGGATTGTATTAACCCTATTCAGTCCAGGGTATATTAAGATTCTATGTGCATCCGCCCCACACGCCCTCCGCCCCTCCAAAATTTCTGATAGGAATATGCTAGAAACATGAAACTTTAGGCAACTCCAATACAAGAGGAACATTTCTAATAAATTTTTTTTTCTCGTGTCATTATGTTTTTGTATGACGTCATCTGAAGTAGGATTTGGTACTGAAAATTAGGGAATTTTTGGTAAAATGTCTACTAAAGTTATTAACTTTTTCGTTTTCGTTAGCTAGGATTTTGACTTAGGAATTCGGATATTAATTGCGAGCCAATCGTAGCCTTCCTAATATACATTACAACAATTTTATAAAATCCAATCGGAGAGAGGGTCAATTATCCCCAAAAACCCGAACAAAAACCCGAAATTTGAAAATCAGGGAAATAGAGGAAATGTGACAAAGATTGTCTAAATGATTTACATCACCATGTAGTAATTAGACAAAGTTTCGTGTTCCAATTCCACTGTAACTCAATTCATATTTTTGTGTGAAGAAAAACTGAACTTTAATAATAGAAATTTAGCCTTTATCTCAGCTTCCTCATTAGATATAGCTTAGAAATTTGACAATAAATGTATCCATATATCCATATATGAATGATAAATATATAATATAATAAATATATGTAAAAGTTCATGTTAGCAGTGAAAAATTGGAAAGTTTCAGCTTAAAAGCTCCTCCACTTCCTAAAGAACTACCAGGGGGGTGGGGATCCACCTCTTTCCCTCTCCAGGCTAAATATGGTTAAGGAACATACGTAGAACGAAATTTTGCGTTGTACGTTTCGGTCTCTGCATGCTTCTTTATACAATCCGTGCTATAATGCCTGTATAGTCTTATTTAATTGGGATTACATCCGCCTACAAACGTTGCTTTCATCTAAGAATATATAGACATATAATATATATACAATGACAACTTTTTAATTTTTGAAAGAACTGTTTGCAATATATTTAATTTGATATAATGCTGTATCTTCATAAGGTTAATTTCCGGTCACCTTTATATATTTGACAGAATGCGGATGTTTTCTTCTTTTTACAAAGAACCCGTTTCCTCTTACTGTTTACATTTTGTCCCAACAAAACGAACATACCTAGTGGGCAAAAACATGTTCAAAGTCCGCAATAAAGACGCTAGAACAACGTTTTTAACGTTGTTCTAGCGTTTTTTACTGCGGACTTTGAACAACATTTTGCCCACTTGGTATAATGCACGATATACTACGGTGTGTCAAACTGAACATGATTTTTTATTTGAAGAAAAGATTAGTTTCTATGTGACTATAATAACAACGATGATTTAATGTACGGTTCACATTTACTAAATCTTGGTAATTTTAGAAAAAATTAACTTTTCTGCACAACAATATGAAGGTAATAATTTCATTATTATAATTCTTTTAAAGAAAACAAACAACGCGCAGTTGATTGTTTGTTGATTTGTTTGTTGATTTGTTGATTGATTTGTTGATTGATTTGTTGATTGTTTGTTGATTGTTTGTTGATTGTTTGTTGATTGTTCGTTGATTGTTTGTTGATTGTTTTCTTTTGGCTGAAAAACCAATCAATTGTAAGTTTGTCCTCCTTTCTCAGCTTTTTTTTTTCTTTTTCTTTTTTCGTCAAAGTAGCAACAATTAGTTTTTAAAAAACATCAAGAAATTGACATCCCATTGAGCTTAAACTCGTTCAATGTCAGCAGTAAAGATTCTAAAACAGCGTCAACACCGTCGATTGATGCTACCAGTACAGAGCCAGAACAGATTGCTCGTGAAAATAAGTTTCGGGTTTTTCGACGTGAAGATATTTTCACACGTATATGACGTATATATGACGTACTTGCTTCATATCAATGACGTATTTGTCACAATGTTTGTCAGGTGGTATTTATGTGATCTTTTGTGCTTCTCTATTATTACCTGACTAGAGTTTTTTATTCTGTATACATGTAAGCATTTACAGACGATGTCCACACAAAGTTATCAAGGTTGATTTGCTTCTTAGCGGGGACACTACGTCAGATGAACGTCGAAACAACGTCAATTCGGTATTGCGATTCCATTGGGCTATTGTTATACAGTGTTATGCACCATTCAAGCACACGGTGTCGGATTAACATCGAAACAATGTCGGTTAGGCGTAGATCCGACGTCGTGTGCCCACTGGGCATGATCTACGATTTTTATTCGTTCTCCTTTGACAATATTCTACCGATTTCTAAAATATTATCAACGAGAGTCATTTTCAGTTAAAGTATAAATAATATTTTAATACATTTGTTAAGCATGATGAGCATGCGCTAAGCATGCAATAAGAATTCGTAAGATTAAATATACCGACACGCCATGGTAGTCATCGAGGCAATATATATTTTCCCTAGCTATCCAGTGGGCAAGAAATTGTTCAAAGTCTGCAGTAAAGACGCTAGAAAAACGTCGTTCGACGTAGTTCTAGGGTCTTTACTGCGGAGTTTGATCAAGTTTGTATTAACTGGGTAATGCTCCTCCAATTTAGATAAAGCAATATGGACATTAGCCTGAGCTTCAGTCTAAAACCACTACGAGTAATGGTTTGGGACTGAAGCTCAGGCTGTATGGACATGTGCTTTTTCAACATGGGAAGGGACTTGCTGACTCACGACAACTAGTGAATGTCAATATCGTATAGGATTATTATCGACGTGGCTGTTACTATTGATCGTGACAGTATAATTAATTAAGTTTTATTAATTAATATACTACATATAAATTGTTTAAAGAAGCCTAGTACTACGGCTCATTCATAAAACGTTAAGAAACTTTAAGTACTTCCCTTTTATAAGGAACTTTTAAAACAATTAAGGGAAGTGACAGGTAAGAAAGATAACATGGCGCAATAAGGTATTTGATGAGTTGAATATCAAGATGCACAGATGATTTCATATAACTATGGCAATAGCATAGACGTAATTCTTTTGAACTAAAGGACATTTTTAAATTTTTATTGTTCCTGTTAAATCTGTAATCTTCAGTTGACAATTAAAAGTTGTTATCTTTGTGTACCACACCTACCTGCAGACGATTGATTCCTATCTAGGACGTTATAACAGTAGAATTATTTAAGAAACGTTTTAATAAACTTTTTATACTAAAATTTCGGTTATGCGTTTATGAAACATGCCGACCTGAGACCAGTTAGAGTAATGCTTTCAAGTATCTCTAGCGGTGAGTTAACTTAGTTGACAGTCGGAGAGGAGGAAGAACCGCTAACTGATGTGAATTCCCTGAGGGCATTGAACTTCCGGTTACTTTCTTACTAAAACTATCCTGGATTGATTTAAAAGTACATAATAATCACCTATTTTTGGTCAAAATTTCAATATATATGTCAAATGGATAAGTGACACACACTGAACATACCCAGAGTCAAGAAGTGGTAAAACAAGCAATTCTTTCCTCCACATTGTGAGCATAGAAAATACATAATTTCTTACAACTTCAATCAATTATATCTCCACTAATATTCATTCTTATGCTATGGAGTCAAATTGTCAGAATATATTACTAGCAATATGAACTTTTATCTAGACTATAGAAGGACAAATTTGAAAAAAAAAAATCTGAGTGTGATGCTGTACCTTTAAATATAACGTTATATAGACATCCTATTATCCAAGTTATCACATGCAGTGCAATATTATTAAGTGTATAGACTTTGTAATGAGATCATTTCTTTAGCCTGATTAAGTCTGATTGAATCTAAAACACCATTGGAGGCACTGGACATCTAATAAACGTAAAAAAAAACGTCGTGTTGACTAGACGATAATAATGATCATATCAATATTGTCCCAGCTGGCAAAAACCTGTTCAAAGTCAGCTAATTAACGTTAGAAAAACGTGCACAGAACGTTGTTCTAACGTTATTTTGCTGACTTTGGACAGATTTTTACCGGCTGCGGCGTTCTATTTCACTGACGATAAATCAATTAATTAATTGGCACTGGCGCTGTGTGAACAGACATTTCAATCAGCTGTTTGTCGGTCATTTTTTTTGAAGTTAATTGTTTATTTGGACACTTATCATCGCTTGTTGGATATTTTAGATTTAAGTTCCAGGGCCTATTTGTCCAAAAGATTATTAGTCTAATCCTCGATTAAATTGTGGTAGAATTTAGATTTAATCCAGGATTAATCCTAGATTAGTGTTGATCGGCTTTCGAACAGCTGGGTCCAGTATACAGTATGTCACATGCATTAGGAAAAGTTACAAAAAACTTCAGAAAATATCCTAGTTTGTGCATTATAACTAACTGATGACATACTCGACTGCTCGACTGCAAATTTTTTAGACGTAGAATTCTTTTCATAAAAAATGCCATTTCCGTAAGTCACGTGATGGGAATTTTGTTAAAATGCAATTATAATAGGCATCTCATGAGTAACCCATGTTACATATTTTGCAGTTTGTTTGTTTCTGTTCAGTGTAATCTTTTGTGATTTGAACTTTCACAATTTTTATATACAGTTAGTTTTATGATAGTTCGAACAAAAGGACATAATAATTTTCCTTCATCAATTTCTCGTTTCAACAATCACAATGGCTATTAAATATCAATACAAAAAAACAGCACTTCTTCTTTTGTTTCTTCTTTTGTTTTTGGAAGTGAAGGGAAGTACGAGTAATTTTTCAATGATACATTCCATCGTCACAACGTCGTTTGGACGTTGTTACGACGTCGTGTGCCGACAGGGATAGTTAACCTCAGCAATATAAGCTTTCTCATACGTGTCAAACCCCATTTTATAACAAACACCAGAAGCAGCCAACGGAGCTGTTCTTTCAAATAGCTGTTCTTTTCCCCCAGCTGTCATGCAAAATTCAAATATTTCATCTGTATGGCCGGAAGATAGGAACAGGTCCTATTTCCAGCGGAGTGAGACTAAAGAGCCGAGAACAGCCTTAATCGCCAGCTACAGAAATCATGTCTTTAAAGAACAGGTCTAGTATATAGCCGAAGGAATTACA
>JAULBZ010000095.1:0-15792 GCA_032360805.1 Neoturris breviconis
TATATCTCCACTAATATTCATTCTTATGGAGTCAAATCTTCAGAATATGTTAGTAGCAATATGAACTTTCATCTGGATCACAAAAGGAAAAATTTGAAAAAAATATCTGAGAGTGATTTTGTACCTTTAAGGCTAGAAACATGTAAATAGTTATTTGCATTTTCAAACAAAAAATTTCTGGATGAGAACCATTTAAAAGTTGGATGCTAGCCTGCAATCTGTACTATAACGCTTTTGCAAATGTCTGATTTTGCAGGTAGAGAGGAGAAAAAACGAAGAGCAAATAATAACCGTGGAGAAATAGGGTTTGAGGAAATGTTCCAGGAAAGCTCACTATATGTTCAAAAATCCACAACGATTTAAAGTAGTTATTTACATCTTGCTTTTGATTTTTTTTTTTTTTTTTGTGAACCGTGGAGTGTAATATTATTGTTTTGCTTTTTTGAAGGTTTGAAGGAAGAGGAATATGAACGGCAACAAAGGATAGCTTCTTGTCCGGAGCTTACATTTGTTCATGATGATGATGTTGCCAATACTATATCTGTATTTAATGAAGAAACATATGCTATTAGTAGAGCAGCACAGCAGCAATGTTGTAAAATTGTATTGGAGAAGGTGTCAGTGTTAGAAGAAGAAGAAAATATGGATATAGTTGTAAAGGATGTCCTTCAAAAATGTATATTGCAAGTACTTCAAAACTTGAATGAGCGTCCTGAAAGTCCTGATGGATTAGTTGAAGAAATAGCCAAAGAATTTCAATTGTTCAAGGAAGAAATAAAAGTGAAAAATACTTTTGATGCTGGTAAGAGACTTAAATTAAAACTTCTGTGCATCTGGCAGTAAATTTTATTGTCAGCAGAATTTGGCTTGTTAAGGTGATATATTACTGGTTATAAAAATTACAAAGAATCGGGTGCCGGGGTCATCCTTTTTTGCATAACTTCTAAAAGAATGGCTTATACGACTATAAATTTTTGGGAATTTATCTAGGATCATTTTGAATCAAATTTGTTTTGGTAACTATGGATAATTTTCCCTTAACAACCAATTTTTTGACAGGTAGTAAAAATGTTTTTTTCTTATTTTTACTTAAAAGGCGTTCTGACAAATTTTGGTAACAAATAAGTAATGACATCAGCAAAAAAATGTTATGTGTTGACCTAACTTTCTGGAAAGTTTCAACACTACATAATGGTCTCATCAGAATTTATAGCCCCAAAAAGTCCGACCTTATATACTGTGGGGTTAAACATTTATTTAAAATATGTAAAAGATTTTAACTTTATTTTTATTGAAAGCTAATAAAAATAAGTCTGTCTGCAGAGAATTGTTGTGTTAAAACACATAATATTTTTAAAAATAATTATGTTTGTTTTTGACAAGTAATATTTTTATATTTTTTACGGCACTCCTTAAATAATTCTTTGTTTTCCGTAACCCGATCGGCGAATAATAATTTGGGTCAATCTAAAAATAGTTTTTTTGGTCAGGGTTCTTGTAGCTTGCAAAAATGTTAAAGGTTACAGTTATTCAATTATTTGTTTGCATAGAACATATCCCCAAACCTTGTGTGCTGCAAAAATATCAGTTGCTCCTTGTGTTGACGTATTTCTTGCTAAAAATAAAATAAAACTTTACTTTAAGTTTATATCAATTATACTCTTTAAGTGAAACCATGACATGATTTGGTGTTTTACGAAGCGTTTTTCCAGTTAGCGATCCTAATTCAGTGCTTTGCGAATTTAATTTGCCTCCTCTTTGCTTCTTTGTATAGTGTACGAAAGTCAGCTCCCTTCCAATATCCCGAATCCCAAATGCCCTGACACACATGGTACACTCGATCGATCTGACGGTAACCCAAATGTCTCTATGTACCGGAGTTACATCTCATATGAGGCCAGTCGAAGCTCATCAGACTGCGATATGCAACAGTACTGCGAGTGGGCCCAGATCTTTGCTGGTCAGTTTTAAAACTACAGCTCAAAGAAGGGGTTGAGCGCCTCTCCATATGTCTTTCAGACGAGTACACATACACTTTATTGCAACAATACTCTGCTTCGCAGTGCTGTAAATAAATTATGATTATCACAGGGGTCCACATCCTAAAACTATTTCCTTATTAAACAAAAGCTTAAATGGTCAAACCATCTAGTGTAAATATGAGCAATTAGCTATTATAAAGTCCTGGTAAGTAAGTCCACAATAGAGACACTATTTCATGATAATTAGTTTAATAATATATTTCTTTCACAGAAGCTTATAAATAATTGAATAGTCTCTAAATCATAACTGTCTGCGTTCTCACCCAATCTTCTCACGTGAATCTGACAAGCAGAGTAATCCCGTCAGTTTTTGTTTTTGGCATTGAATGCTTTGTGTTTGCCCAATGAAACAAACTTTTATATGGGAATTTATTTAAAATAGACACAATTTTGTTCACGAAAAGTCGAGAGTCAGTAATTCTCCGGTAGAATATGATTTTTTTCTCTGATTTTTGAATTTTGCGACCCAAAGTTTTTTGACTCGGTACCATTTTTTTCGGATCGGTATGGTTACAGCAAATAATACTAATACTATGCTATATGCTATCTACTAACTTATATACATAGTACTATATACTATATTTATGTATACTATTATATGCTATGTTATACATACAATATTCAATATATAATATATGCTACATTTTATACACTTTGTGTTATATTTACTATACTATATGCTATATTGTTTTTTATATCTTAAGGTGCCACTAAATTGAAGGGAGGGGTGCCTATTTAAGGAGGTTCTTCTTATGAGGGGTGCTAAAACGAGGCTATATGGTATGCCCTTTAGATACTCAAAAAAGATACACTTCTTTCAGTTTTTCAGCTTGAAGTAATTAGTAATACGCATTTCTTTTTGCAAAATTTATTATCATGCACAAGTTTTAATTTAGCAAGTGTTTCTATCTTGCCGTGTTATTATTATTTCTGTCAATGAGGAAACAAGCAATTTACAGCAATGATTTGATATCAATCACGGAAATACAGATCATACATTTTTGTACTCTCCTTTTTTTTCACTCTTCTTTTTTGCATCACTTACCCTATCGTTCTATAATTATCTCAGAAAAAAAGTGATAAAGGTAGAAAAGGGTGATAATGATAAGGGTAGAAAAAAATGCTTATTCTAAACAGTGATGTGAGACTTAAAAATTGACATTTGTGAATGACATAATTAATAATGATTGGATTCAAAATCAAAATTATGTAAGAAATTACCTTATTGCCCCATATTTCTCAAACTAAAATTTAATGCTGGCCCATGATAACACTGACCGATATTATTGCTAGTGGACCAATATATTAGGTTAAAATTGCCCACTTTACATGATAACACTGGCAATTACCACCACAAGGGGAAAAATAACCCCACTTAGGGTCTGCAAAATAAGGGCCAATAAGCTACACAAAACTGTTTACCCCTTTTCTTAAATTATTAACCTTATACCATTTAAATTCTTTAACACCCCTTTAAGTTTTTCTTACAAAATTAATGGGTTAAATTAGTCAGTGGTAATACCCAATGAGCAAAATCTTATTCAAAGTCCGCTGTAAAAAGACGCTAGAACAACGTAGTCCGATGTTGTTCTAGCGTCTTTACTGCTAACTTTGAACAAGATTTTGCCCACTAGGAATAATATGATTTACTTTTTAGCTGTTGAACTTGATGAAGCTGTTGATTCTCCCTGTTCAAACGATGTAAATATGGTCCCTGTAAAGGGGGATGGCAACATTAAAGAAGAAAATGCTGTTGTAAACGAGAATCTCAATGTAAATTTGGTAAAAGAGATTAAAAGTGAAGAAGAATTAAAAGTTCTTGATCCGAAATGCTATTTCAAACTTGGTGTAGAAAATGAGTTTTTATCATACAAGAATCAGTTTACAACACATTTCCTTGCGAAAGGAAAGCATGAACTTCAAACTGAGAAAGATAAAAGACGTTCCTTAGGATACAAATTCTGCTTAAATGATTTTCGATGGAATGGCCAATGTTATCGAGGTTTAAATGAATTAAAAAGTACACTTAGGAGTAGTCTCCTATCATTTGAAAGCACACTTCCTACTGCTTTTTTGCATCCTGTTTGGTACAAGGAATTACCAAATTGGATTAAAGCTGTTCGTTTATGTAACGATGTTCAAGAATTTGCAGCTTTGTTGTTTCTTTTGGAGGAAATGATCAAACCTGCTGTTATGCTTAATGTATGGAAAGAAAGCTGCGGAATGTTAAAACTTAACAGAATGATGTCTGAGACAAAATTAAAAGGGAAGCTTAAGAAATCCGATCGAGATAGAGAATTGGATTATGTTGTTGTAGATGATTTTGAAGATGAATTTGTGAAGCCTCCAAGTAAGTGAATAATTGTCAGTTGTCGAAATAAGAGCCAATAATCACTGTGGTGGAGTGAATTTGGAGCATAGCTACAAGCTCTAAAGCCTGAAGCTATGCTAAAAAATCCTTCTACACAGTGGTTATATACTCTTGTTTTGGCCGCTGAATGTCATAGTGCTCCAAACAAGAAGTTGTAATCAGATATGATGTTAATTTTGAGCATAGTTTCAGAAGAATTTGGTACGAGTCACACTATCCAGTAGGCAAAGCCTTGTTCAAAGCCTACAGTAAAGGCGCTAGAACAACGTTTTGCTGACTTTGAACAAATTTTTGCCTACTGCGTAGATGCTAAAAAATACTCATTTGCCCACCAAAATAGATACAAAATTACCAAGGCTTGTAAGAACAAATAATTACTGTGATTGAAATATTTTAACTATTCTCTCGACAGCGTAAAAATTATATTTTTCATATCATTTTATTATTTAGTGATTGTAAAATTTAGTTGGGCACCTCGACACAAAGTTTGGGAGCAGAAAGGTGAAGAATATCGTTTGACTGGAGTAGGTGCATGGATATGGCACAGGCCAACTGCAAAAAGCAGATGTAATACTGTAACTCAAGGAAAAAACAGACCAAAATTTAACAAAGAAAGAATGGAACGTGTTCTTAAAAAAGTAAAAGCTAGAAAGGGATCACAATTCTTAACAAAAGATGTATTAAATGTGATTGAGAATAAACCTCAAGAGTATGATGAACGTGATGAAGAAGAGCCAACTTTTCCAATCACTTATATAAAGTATAATAAGCCGTCTTGTGCCCCGACTGATTTTACTCCTTCTTGTAATGTTAAATTTCTTGGTAGCAAAGGCAAAACGGAGAGTTTGGTTTTACAAGGGTGGTATGATAACACAGAAATGGAAATTTTGAATTGCTTAGATGACAATATTCAAGAAAAACATGTAGTACATCCTAATTTAAATGTAAACAAACATTCTACATCTTCATCCATAATCACAGTAGTTGATAAAAAGTCTTCGAATATTGTTGATAATTCTTTGTGTAAAGAAAATAGTACTGTATCTAGATGTAAAGACAAGCTTGATATTTCTACATCTAAAGACATCATTAATAGTATTAAATCTATAGACAGTGTTGATATTTCAAAATGTACAGACAGTGTTGATATTCCCAAGTCAGACGCCAAAGTTGATATTTCTAAATCTAAAGTCAATGTTGACATTCCCAGGTCAGACGACAAAGTTGATACTTCAAAATCTGAAGTCAATGTTGATATTCTCAAGTCAGACATCAGTATTGATACTTCGAAATCTAAAATCAATGGTGATATTCTTAAGTCAGACGACAAAGCTGACACTTCAAAATCTAAATACAAAGTTGATTTTTCCAAATCTGAAGACAAAGTCAATATGTTCAAATCTGAAGACAAAGTTGATACTTTGAAATCTGAAGACATAGTTGATACTTTGAAATCTAAAATCAATGGTGATATTCCCAAGTCAGACGACAAAGCTGATACTTCAAAATCTGAAAACAAAGTTGATTTTTCCAAATCTGAAGACAAAATCAATATGTTCAAATCTGAAGACAAAGTTGATACTTTCAAATCTGAAGACAAAGTTGATATTACAAAATCTGAAAACAAAGTTGATATTTCCAAATCTGAGGACCACCTTGATATTGCTACCACGACTATAGCACCAATAACCAATCATACATATTCTCCTCATTTGCAGCCTATTATTACTACTACAATATCTACAAACATGTCAACATTAGATAGTGGTTTATCAAGTGCTAACGAATTACAAACCTCTACAAGTTCAAATGTTAACAGTGCAGTAACTTCTTTGAAAGAAGTATCTAACACAATTAACGGATTCACACAAGTCATGAAAAAATCTGACAAAATAGATGCAACTGATCCAGTGATTTCCCAGCCAGATGTTGTTCTAAACAAACCAGTAACTCCCCAACCAGAACCAGTAAAAAAGACAGTAGTTCTTCAGCCTGAAAAACCTCGCAGTAATTTTATAACTAGTGTAAATGCAACTATTAACGCAATGAAGACACCTGTTGTTGTACCAATTGCTCCAAAGATAGCACCACAAACAGTAATTTCCTTGCCTTCTCTGGGATCACTACAATCATCTCTTGGTGTGTTAACACCAAGAAGCATCATTTCAGCTAGCAACTCTCTTCCGGTAAGTCAACAGCAAACAAATACCAAGCCAATTGTTATTGCTGGTACGCCCCAACTTATTGATACCTCACAATTTTCAAATCAAATACCTATTGCTCAGAATATACAAGGTAAAATAGCCTTACCAAGATTAGGTAGCAAGGGGAACATAAATCAGCAGCAACACATGATTTTAACCACCAAGAACAATGCTCCATTGATGCAAGCTCTGGCTGCAGCTGGGATTAAAAGTCCAGATAATGGCATACTTGCTTTTCGTACAAATGCTGGTCACTTTGTCATTAAAGCTGGAAAACAATCAGAACTTTTAGTAACAGCGGCTGGTGGTGGAAGCCAACCCAGTATGAAAATTTCTAGAATGACTACTCCCAGTAATTTAGTTTCTTCATCCGCTAAAATTATCCAAGGGTTATCACAAGTTCGCCCTAAAACACAATTAATTGCTCCAAGTATTGCTAGCTTAACCAAAACCTCTTATCAAACTCCAAATAAACTTAATGGGAATAGTAGCTTATCAAAATTTAACAGTGTTAGTCCGATGAACTCGATGAACACAACTTTGTCACAAACACATTCAAACAATGCTGCAAATTTGCATACAAAGTTATCAAAAGTCGTAATGAAACCGAGTCTACCACGTAAAATTTTACCAAGTTATAATGAAGAATTTTATAAGAAATCGCACAGTAAAATGAAGTATTTGTATAAAGTATTTGAAAAACCTGAGCTACTACTCAAACACCATGTGAAGCGTTTACAACGACGAAGGAAAGGTATGAAGGGAGTGTTCATGTTACATGGGCATAAGGTACGACAAATTGCTCGACAAGGTGGTTTCAACGAAGTGGATGGTTTCTTATATAGTACTAAGGCCTCTGTTACTTGGTCTGAGACATTACCTAGACCTACATTTGGTGTTGCTTGGAGGCACCGATTAATCATGAGTAATCATCTTGCTACTGTTGGTCATTTACTGCGAATGCTTCATTGTTCATTGAAATGGAATATTATCAGTAATAAACCATCAAAAGGTTTAAACAGATCTATTACATCAAATAAAGGTATTGGTTGCTTGCACCTTGCTTTTCTTTCAAAATTAGACAGTTCTTCAAGACTGAATATAACTGCTGGATATCCCCTGTGAAAGAGTGTTTTCGAGAGTAGTTTTCAGCTTTGAAGCCGAAAACTATACTCAAGAACACACTTCCACAGGTGATAATCCAGCAGTTATAATCAGACTGGTTTTTTGTTTTTTAAACTCCCTAAGGAATAATGATAAATTATGTCTGTATCAGTTTGGGTCACATCAAATTATCACCAAAAGAGAAGGATTTGTTTGTGCAATTTATTCGTGATTTCTGACCGATTTTAGATTAAATTTTGTGTTTGTTTTGTATAGGGGTGAGTTTTGTGTGCAGTAGTGGCTAAGTGGTTAAGCGGTGGCGCTTACTATCCGGAGGTTCCAGGTTCAATACCACGCTTGGGTGAAAATTTTGAGTCACGTCCCTGGAAGTACTACCACCTATCTGTTCCCCTGTATATTTTTTATTTTTGAAAAAATGCTTTTTTGTCCAGTGGTGTGATTTTTCACATTCGTCATGAGTCCTCAGGTGCTCAGGCCAGGCCTGATATTTGTGAAAGATTTAATATTTTTCTGGTACTTTGTATGGAATAGACATTGTTCGAAATAAGAACAAATAATGACTGAAGGAGTGATTTTTGTGCTTAGCTTCAGGCTTTGTGGCCTGAAGTGATGTTGAAAAATCGCTCCTCCGCAATGACTATTTGCTCTTATTTCAAACATTTATAGAGTGATTATTAGAAGTAAGTACAAATATTATAGAAATAAATGTCTGTGTCATCATCACTGTAAGGGAGTGATTTTTTAGAATATATGCAGCCAAATTGGCTGAAAATATTCTGAAAAATCTCTTCTCCACTGTGATAACCAGCAATTAGTTTAATCTGTAAATCACTAAGAGATATGTTTATTGAGTATAGCTTCAGTGTTTATAACCTAAAGCATTTGTCTTAAATATTGTCTGATCAATCATGCCGAGTAATCGAGATATCGAGACTGAATATATATATTAATATTCTTTTAGGTGTTATAACTGTCGAAGTATTAGATGGTGAACCTGTTTCTGGCGATGGATTAGTTTATCGTTATCGTGTTCGAAAAACTTACCAACCGTTTAAAGTACATAAGAAAGTAAAACAAGAGAAGCCTGAACCTCCAAAACCTGTAGATACGACTCCAAAATTTAGGGGATCAGCTACAGGTTAGTACCCAGTGGGAAAAATTTATTTAAAGTTTGCAGCAAAGATGTTAGAAGAACATTAAAAACTATACTCATTATACAAATGATGTGACAGTTATTATTGGGCAAGAGCTTTTTTATATTTGGAGGGGGGAGGGGGTTGAATTTTTCAGGAGAGGGGGTCAGAGGGGTGTTACACACTATACATCACTCATCCACATACAGATGATGTGACAGTTACTATTGGGCTTGAATAGTTACTCAAAAAAATCCATATATATCTATATATATTGAATGTGCAAATGTTGATAATCTCAAAAATTTGTTCTATGAAAGAAGCCACTACATATAGTCAGGAATACACGGTAATCATTCATTGTTCCAAAACTAATGTTTCTGGTAGATTCAGCAGACATGACTTGGCATGAAATTCTGCCACTAAGTGGAATTTTAGATCTACTTTTCAGGCCTAAGTACCTTGCAAGGACTAAAATATCATTCTATCATATCATTCTACCCAAATAGTTGGGTGGTTATACAAGTCGGAATATGACTTCTGGACATCACCTGTGGAGTAGTGTATTTTGAATATAGTTTTCAGCTTTGAAGCTGCAAAATGATACACAAAAAACATTCCTCCACAGGTGACTTCCAGCAGTTATATTCAAGCTTGTTATATGCATAGCTGCTTGTTAAGGCTTATCTGCCAAGAAAAACAGTTACTGAACAATCTTGCAATGGATTGGTTTCGCAAGTTTCTTTACATTATGCCCTTCTATATTATTATTTCATGCCTTGAGATTACTATTTACTTATATAGGTATTAAACTTCGTGAACGTGTCACTCCGAAGTATACATTAGACGATAATCTATCGGCTAGTTCAAGTGAAGATGAAAGTGGAGAAGCATTCCCGAAAGAAAGAAAAACTGTTGAAAAATGGATTGACGAGGTATAAATGTTATTTTTCGGAAAGTTGTATTTTATTTATCGGGTCTCAAAATAAATGCTAAAGTAAACCTGAAGATATGCTCAAAAATCTCTTCTCCACAGTAATTATTTATTTTAATTTTGACCACTAAAATTATGAATATCTGTGAAGGAGGGGGTGTTATCAACGCCCCTAATCCTTAGAAAGAATATTAGCGAATAGTGTAGTAATCGAAATAAAGAGTAAATAATCAGTGCGGAGAAGGGAACCTGAAGCTATGCTTAAATATTTCTATTACTGGCAGGCCTGGAAATTCAGGTCGGCATTCCCTTGTGGAGGAGTATCTTTGGAGCCTTTTGGCTGCAAATTAGCCTCCAAGGATGCTCCTCCACAGGGGAACGCCGACCTGAATTTCCAGACCTGCACTGGAGTGTTGAATTACCAATGTTATAGATAACTGGTTTCAAGTTAATCTTAAAGCTCCCCAGCTGGCAAAAACCTGTTTAAAGTCAGCAAAATAACGTTAGAACAACATTCTTTGAACGTTGTTGTTCTAACATTATTTTGCTGACTTTGAACAGGTTTTTGCCTGCTGGGAATGACATGAATCTACTGTGCAATTATATCTATAAAAATTTGGCATAAAAGATTCAAGATTGTTGATTTAGTACTTCAATGGTCAAAATAATAATGCCGAAGTGAATTCAGAAGCCTGGATTGCTTGTTAATCAATTATATCCACCTAGTATGTTTTCAAAATAAGAAATATAACATTTAAAACTTTGCAAATTGTAACAGGACTGGAAATAAGTGGCATTTACTGGTCGATATATCTGCTCAAAATGTTCAAAATTCACTGTGTTGCAGTAATTATTTGCTCTTATTTCGAAAACTGGTGATGATAAGCCTTTGAGCCTCTATTATGACAAACAGTGATAGAAATAAAAGCGAATAATCACTGGGAAGGAGAAATATTTGAGCGACGATATTTGAACTTTATGGACCATCTCAAATTTTTGTCTCAAAAGCAGCTTGACCAAATTCAAAAAAAATAAAACTACGTAGAAGAATGTTATATCAACGAGCTTGCAATTGATTGGTTTCTTTGGTATGAAGAAACGAAGCCATTGCAAGATCGTTGACTTAGTACTCTTCCCTTTCGATGTTATTTTTGAGTGGTCAAAAAACTTTCTGATATTTTTATTTTTGGACAAAATTCTTATCTAAAATTATTAACTTCTAGAATTTTTTGTAGTTCAAAAATTTTAAACTCATAAAAATAATTCCCAGTCACAGAGAGAATAGAAAAGGATGAAAGAATCATCAATTATATTAATTATCAATTTCATCTTCATCATCGATAAAAATTCCATCAAATATTCCATGATTGAAATAAATACATTTATTATTATGAAACAAATGTCAAACCTTCGTCTAGGGTAAAAAATGTTCAAAATTATTTTGTTCAAGTTTATTCTATCCAAAGGTTTTTGCACTTGATGTAAATGTAAAAAAAAGCAAGTAATCACTGTAAAGGAGGGCTTTTTGAGCTTTGTAGCCTAAAGCTATGCTCAGATGTCACTCCTCCAAAGTGACCATGTAGTAACTGTCTTTGATTTTGGATATATAACCATTCTTCCAATCTATTTTCAGTCTGAATTAGACCTTTGGGAAGTTCGACAATACTGGGAGCGAGTAGAAAATGAAAGAAATATGAAAAGAAATCATGAATTTCAAAAGCAGAAGATAATGTCAATGGGTCAAGTAAATCTGAATCAAGATATAAAAATGAAAGAATATCAAACTAACGTATTTGTCAAGAAGCCAACAACTCCAGTGACAAAGGTAGATCAGTGGTCAAAATAAGAGCAAATAATCATTGTGAAGGAGAGATTTTTTCAAAAATCATTCCTCCGCAATGATTTTTGCTCTTATCTTGGCCTGTGCATGTTTTTAAAGATTTGCCACAAGATTTCCTATGGAGTGCACAGAGGAAAATATTCCTTTGCTATTACAAGGTGTGCAGAGATTAGCTAACTGCTGATCTCACTACAGAATATTTTCAGCTAATTTAAAAAGAAATCTCTCCTTCACAGTGATGACTGGCACTTATTTTAACCCCTGTATATCAGCAGTATTCCAATTTCGTGTTGGGGCATGATTACTGAGCCTAATCATAGCCCACCTTAAGGGGATATATCCATGCAAAATTTAAGATATGTAGTTTTTAGGCTTTTCTTCAAAGAAAAATGCTGTTTTATTACAGAAAGTCTTATTTTTCCTCAAAAATGTATACTTTTGATTCTCAAAAATGCTTCGTCTGCAAAATAAATGCACACACTTTTTTTTGGATAAACTACCTTATTCGTGCTAATTTTCACGTGTACTAAATTTCGCGTATTTACGCAAAAAATGTCCGTTAGCATTTGAAATTTAGTACTGATATTATGCCCAAGACGATGTGTGTGAAAATTAATACATAAGATATGGGTCATAATCTGAAACTACCTATTTTCAAATTGATATCATTATTTTACCATAACTTGTGTTAAAGTAATGTTAATGCTACGAAACATGGTGAAGTTACTTAAAATCATGAACTAAATAATTCTGATAAGTTTCGTCATGTGACTAACCTGTTTCCCCCGATTCTATTGATTTTTTTAAAAATCGGATTTTTTTCGGAATTCCAAAAAAACAGAAACTTTGCTGCAAACAGAATGAAAAAAGCTTTTGTAGAACTCTTTTAATCAAAATTCTAAGAAAGCACAGTTTTTAAAGGAAATGAGCCATGTAAAATTAATTGTGATGACGTCATCAGAAAAATGCTGACTTTAACAAAAAATATTTGGTACCATTTTGTTCCTTTTGGTTTTTGGCGGTTAGTTATACTCCTACTCATTGTTAAGCATTTTTTATCTCTAGGTTCAAGTGCTAGGGAGACAAAATGTACCCACATCATTTATAACGTCACAATCACCGTCTCGCTTAACTATCAATGCTGCAGGGTATAACAAGACAGTACTGAAACCAAATCCAGTAGGTTTTCCTACGATGAGAGCAGTTCGAAGTGTGATTCCTTCTAACTTCACATCATATAAAGCATCAATTGGTAGCAATATCATCAAAGCTTCGCCTCTCTTATCCAGACCTATTATGGGTAGGTTTCCTAAAATGAGAACAAATAATCACTGTAATGGAATAATTTTTGAATACAGCTGTCCGGCTGGCAAAAACCTGTTCAAAGTCAGTTAAATAACGTTAGAACAACGTTCTGTGAACATTATTCTAACTTTATTTTGCTAACTTTTAACAGGTTTTTGCCGGCTGGCTGCTGTCTTCAAAACCTGAAGCTATGCTCAAAAATCACTTCTCTACAGCAAAGTAGAACTTGTTGCAATGCAATAACTTCTTTTTTTGTGCAGGGGACATGATGTAACGACATAATAGGGCCTGTGTTGGGTACCTTTAGAGCTATTAGTCATTCTTTTGCTCTTTTTCGTTTTGACGAAACCTGATCAAAGTCAGCAAAATAACGTTAAAACAATGTTCAAAGGACGTTGTTCTAACGTTATTTTGCTGACTTTGAACAGGTTTTTGTCGGTTGGGGAATAAACCAATCATTTGCAAGATCATTGACTCATCACTCTTCTTCAGATGGTTCCTAAATCTTCTTTACAGGTTCATTCAACCAACTTGTTCATAGAAAGCGGGAGATACCTACAGCTGTTACTGGCAAAAAGATGTTTACTGAACCAGAGTAAGAATGCAGTGTGAAGATGAGCATTATATCAATCCAGTGATAGAAATAAGAGCAAATATTGACTGTGGATGAGTGATTTTTGAGCATAGCTTCAGGCTATAAAGTTTGAAGCTATGCTAAAAAATACCTCTTCCACAGTGATTATTTACTCTTTTTTCGACCACCGTAAATTTATGAGCAGTTTCTACGTTATGAAGGAACCAATCAAATTTTAGTTTGCTCTTTTAGCACTCTTTTTATTCGTTTACATGTTTCGTGCCAGTGAGCAAAAACATGTTCGAAGTCAGCAGTTAAGACGCTGAAAGCATTGTTCTAGCGTCTTTATGGTGGACTTTGAACAAGTTTTTGCTCACTGGATTTTGATGTCTACTCTAGTGCTAGCTATTTATCTGTCAATCTTTTCCCTGAGTACATATTTATAGTGCGTTTGATCTTGTGTTATACTTTCTATCTATCAAGCAATTTTTGTATACCAGAAGGGGTTATAATAAGTGGCAGTTAATTAATGTGGTGAAGAGATTTTTCAGAATATTTTGATTCAATTTGGCAGAAAATAATCTGAGAAATCTCTCCTCCACAGTGATAGCCGTCGGTTATTTTAACCCCTGTATCAGTTAAATAAGGGTTTATCTCCAAAATTCGTTCCCAGGGAAAGAGTGCTGGATCAACGAAGAAACCAATCAATTACAAGCTCGTTGGCTTAACATCTTATTCAACTATGGGTACCGGGAAAACTTTCTTAGTTGTCGAAATAAAGCAAGTAATCACTGTGGAGGAGTGATTTTCGAGTATAGCTTCAGGCTGTTTGTACTCAAACAATCCTCCGCAGTGATTATTCGCTCTTATTTCAAATACTGTTATTAGCAGTTAAAGAAATCAATCATATTTGCAAATTCGTCCCCATAAACCCTTTATCACAGGCGCTTTTTTATATTTTAGCTATTTTATTGCCAGAAATGTGCTGGAGGGTGTGATTAAAAAAATTGAAACAAATGAAAGAAAAGAGCAACGTAAAGTTGTAAAATTAGCTAGTACTTTACAAAAACAACGAGCTCAAGAAGTGAGCAGATTGAATGCTGCATTAGCTGAAAGAAAGCATAGATTAAAACTACAAATTTTACGAAAGAGAGAACTGCTGGAAAGTCTTACACTTCGTGGAGTACAAGCTGAAATTGAACGGGAGTTAGGATTTGGTCAACAAGAAGAAGAGGTTAGCAAGTCTCGAGATAACGGTTGGACATCACCTGTGGAGGAGTGTTTTTGAGTACAGTTTTCAAGCTTTGCAGCCGAAAACTATTCAAAAAACACTCATCCACAGGTGATGTCCGACTGTTTGATACTTGGGTTTAGCGTTGGAAATTACCTTACCGAACAATTTGCTGAAATGTAATCGACTAAATTTTGATCAAAATCTTTAATAATTGAATATAAAAAGCTGTGTACACTGCTGGCACAAGTTTTCGGAATGACGTCATTCTTGACGTCATTCTTGACGACGTTTCAACATTGATCCGCACACCATGTGTGACGTCGATATCTACTGTTGGAATGTCTTCTTTTGGCTTTCGCCGCGAATTTGTCACCTTGTGGAAATCATGTAAAAATTTTATAGATCTAAAGTTACTATTTACTTTTTTATTTTCACATTAAATTGTCGTCGATCAAACATTTTACTATTTTCAACATCAAACATTTATGTTTCAAAAGAGAATGTTATTATTTCTTATATATGACAAATTGTTTCAATTGAATAAAATGTATCGATTCATTCCTTATAGTAAAAGCACAATTCGATTTTTATTTCTTAAAAACATCTTGAAAAAAATCTAATAAATTTTTCTAAATAATCACAGTTGTTAAAAAAATTATTACTTGTTTTCGAACCCATTTCTCGTAAATGTGAGTTGTAGAGTGATTGTAAATATTTAAACCAATTGGAGTGACGGATGCATGTAAGTATATACGAGGCGTTCGTTGTTCGAAGTAGAATGCAATAACTTTTTTTTGTGCAGTGTCTTCCTTCGTTTTCACTGTTTTATGGAAAGGACTTGTTTATTAAGGGTTAAAAAGAACTTCCGGTCATCACTGTGGTGGTGTGATTTTTCAGAATATTTTCAACCAAATTGGCTGAAAATATCTTCTTCACAGTGATTACTGGCAGTTCAATTCTGAACGAATTCTAAATGAAGCCATTACATTAGTTGAAAGTGATGGTGGCGTTGTTCTAACGTTATTTTGCT
>JAULBZ010000095.1:17594-33876 GCA_032360805.1 Neoturris breviconis
TTTTACGTTGGTTGTGATTTATGCAACGATTGGTTCCATGGCACATGTGTTGGTATAACAGAAGATATGGCATTGACTATAGACGAGTTTGTTTGTGACGAATGCAAAAAACAAAAGGAAAGTGTTGAAGAACAAGAACTTTACTGTTTGTGCAAGCAACCATATGATGAAAGCAAGTAAGTGTACTTTATTTTTCCCTTATAATCTGAAAGAAACTTTTGTGAAATTATCTTTCGCGCTTTAATTTTTTCTAAATCTTGTGGGGAATAAAATTTTGCGAATAGGGTGAGAAAAAGCAATTCTCTGTATATGGGTCCTTATGTAAAACCTATATTTTTCTTTGGTAACATCAGTGCACATGCGATGTAGATATTGAGGATCGGAAAACGTAGATTTTTAATTCTCTGTATATGGGTCCTTATGTAAAACATATATTTTTCTTTGGTAACATCAGTGCACATGCGATGTAGATATTGAGGATCGGAAAACGTAGATCATGCAATTGATTGGTTTCTTTGACCGAAGAAACCAATCAATTGCAAGCTCGTTGCGTAACACTCTTCGTAGCAGATTTATTTTGTCCAAATTTACTCAATTTTAATTTTTAATCTTTTTGACTCCTTATGTACTTATATCCATCTCAAAACTAATTTTACAGAGAATATATACGATTTTTTAACAGTGTTGTTCTAACGTTACTTTGCTGATTTTGAACAGGTTTTTGCCGGCTGGGAGTTGCTTTCGGTACACCATTTTCAGATGGTCCCCTAAGCTTGATATCCATTAGGTGAAAAATCAAAATAAATAAATTCCATAGGTAGAAATTGAAGTTTCTACCAATGGAATGTCTTCTTTCAGCTTTCTCGCCTAAATCCACCTTATTATATTGGATATTTATTTGAGTGACTTTTGTTTTAAGGTTTTACGTTGGTTGTGATTTCTGTCAAGATTGGTTCCATGGTACTTGTGTTGGACTGACACAAGCTGAAGCTGATGGAGTAGAAGAATATAAATGTCCAGCTTGTTGTAAGAAGGCTGATACGGAATTAGTAGAAATGAAAGCATTATCGTCAAAAGAGTTAGATGGGCTACGCAGATTACACAGATCACTTATTGTACGTCTCTTCACTGCTCGAAATAAGCGTTTATATTTACTTCGGAGGAGTCATTTTTGAGCGTATCTTCATGCTACAAAGCCTAAAGTCAAAAATTCCCTCTTCTACGTTAATTATTCACTCTCTTTTTCGACTAGCGCTAGACAAAGTATTGTTTATAAGCTGGAGGATAATGGAAGGGTGTTATGTCAATGAGATTGCAATGGATTAGTTTCTTCAGTATGAAGAAACCAATCCAAATCAATCCATTGCCAGATCGTTGACTCAGTACTCTTCTCCGCAGATTTTATTTTTGATACGCTCCCGTACTACATTAATTACTTATATATCCAATTTTCTATTTAGAGTCATAAAATGGCATGGCCGTTCTTGAAACCTGTTGATGCAGACGAAGTAACTGGGTACTATGCGAAAATAAAGGAACCTATGGGTGAGCTTCCTTACAGTGGTCGGAAAGAAGCAAATAATCACTGAGGAGGAGAGATTTTTGAGCATAACTTTAGCTTATAAAGCCTGAAGATACGCTAAAAAATCATTCCTACCCAGTGATTATTTACTCTTAATTTGACTTGCCGTAACTTTTCAAGATTCAGAGAAAACAGTCTTCTTGATTTCATAATGCCTCGTGTTTATTATCGTGTCCTCTTGTTGATCATACTTTCATATTGCATATTGTAATTAATGTCAACACCCAGAGTGTCCACGCAGTTAGGTTTGCTAGCCAAAAAAACTCACAATTTTGTTTTTGTGGGACAAGTCAATTATAATCGTATTCATTACATAGTGAATAACCAACTCTAAAACAACGTTTTCAAGGTTGTTCTAACGTCTTTATTGCTGACTTTGAACAGGTTTTTACCCACTGGGTATATATTAGAAGTGAAAAAAGAGGTTTTTAAGTAAAAGATTAATTATATGCTCGTTAACAACACTCTTCTCCACGGGTATTATTTTCATATTTTAGATTTGCGAGTAAAAAAAAAGGGAGCAACGAGACAGCCCGAACTTGCTCAAAGCCCGCGGTAAAGACACTAGAATAACGTTAAAACGTTATTCTAGCGTCTTTATTGAACTCTTAAACAAGTTTCTTGTAATTGAATACCTTTCATATCAAAGAAACCAATCCATTGCAAGTTCGTTGATATTCCAGTGGGAAACAAATTGTTCAAAGTCCGCGGTAAAGACGCTGGAACAACGTTGTTCTTACGTCTTTACTGTTGACTTTGAACAGATTTTTGCGCTCTGGGATAACACTCAGAAGAGATAAAAGTTACTTTAATTTGATCTTTTCTTTAGATTTACAAACAATGAATGAGAAATTACGACAAAAGAAGTATCATATTCTTGCAGACTTTGTGGCTGATGTTTCTCGCATATTTGACAATTGCCGTTATTATAATCCTACCGATTCTTCATTTTACAAGTGTGCGGAAGTACTGGAAAATTATTTTGTACAAAAACTTAAAGGATTTAAAAACATTCTAAAGAAAAACCAGTGATGTGTGGTTATTTTAGCATCTGTGAAGGAGTGTGATAGTTCAACGGTGTCACATTGTGAAAGACTACCGAATAAGGTTCCGTGTATCTCCTTATATGGACTGTGTATTTATCTTATATGGTTATACACAGTCCATATACGGGTTCGTATTCGGTAGTCTTTCAAGCTGTGTTTTAAATGTAATTTACCCGGTTTTTGTCCACTGGGTATAGTAATGAGTACGGAATAAAACGAATAAACACCGTGAAGGAGTGATATTTGAGCATAGCTTAGTCTTCAAAGGCTGACGCTATTCTCCCTATCGTGCAAAAACTTGTTCAAAGTCCGCAGTAAAGACGCTAGAATCGTTCGACGTTGTTCTAGCGTCTTTACTGCGGACTTTAAACAAGTTTTTGCCCACTCCTCCTCAGTGATTATTTGTTCTTATTTCCAAAACTGAAAAGGTTAACACACTTCTCCGCAGATGATCATCGTTTATTTATTGTATATTTTTAATGTATAGAATTTATCCACAATTTCAATCATTTTGTTATAATTGTTGTATTGACTTTTTTCAGTGGGCAAAAACTTGTTCAAAGTCCGCAGTAAAGACGATAGAACAACGTTGTGTTTAAGCTTGTCTAGTTTTAACAGTTCCTCACTTTTGTGAAAACCCTTTTTAAGAATCATTTTGTACATTACTCCTCGCCAGTATAGCAAGAAAGAAGTGCAAAAGGAAGTATTAAATTTCTATATACAGTCTGAAGCTATGATCAAAATTCCCTCCTCCACACTGATTATTTACTCTTCATTTAAGCGTTTTTTTATGTTTCGGCTCTATCTATGGAACAGGTCCTCTTCATGAAGCTCCGTTGTAAGAATTTCCGTTACTATTGCCATTTCAAAACTTTTTAGGATAAAAAACTTCGGCGAAAAATTTTTTAGGACGATTTTGTTATGTCTATTGTAGATATTTAACTTTAATGAAACAAATGTGTCTTAAAATTTGGTCGCGTAAAAGTTCGGCGGACAAAAGATTTGTCCAAAGCCTTGTCGTTTGACTTGGTTCTTATCAACCTCGTTTCCAGGGGTTCTTACCGGAAAGGCAAGAAGCCCTAGAAATGAGGTTGGGTTCTTGGATTCCATCTTGTACAATTCATTAATTGGCACACTAAGACACACTAAGTGCCTAAAGTGCTTGAACGAACGATCAGGTTACCTTGCTTCTTGACTTGCTAAACAAGGATGCCCCCTTTGAGGTTTCGAGAAGAGGAATTGTGTGCTGACAGTTATTCGTTATAATACTACATATATAATACAAAAAAATATTCAAGCGATGTGGGTAAAAGATGTAAAGTAAAATCTCGTGGAAATCCTGACACCATTATATTACCTCTTTTTGTACATTTTATCATTTGTCAGTCAAGCTTTTAGGCTACCATAAATCGTCTTTCGCATGCATTCGGGAACGGTTTAACATAAACTGTATTCGCAGTTTTATCAAAATCGGAAAAGGCCCCGCTTTACATTACGTAGACTACCACCTCTTTACATATATGAGACATTTTACGAATTTTGACGTAAAATACAAACTGCAAGTAATTAAAACGATCTCGGGAATACCCAAGAGATCAAGTCAGAGATTTACATTTAGGATCTACAGTCGTCCTCATAAACAATGGATCAACTTGTGGGTTTTAGAGGGTAATATAAACTACAAGTAAAACATAAGTGCGGAAAATAACCATTCGAAGTCCCTTGAGGTTTATCCGAGTAGACTTAAGATCTTAGGTCTTTTTACAAATTCGACAAATTCTCTTGATTCTAGCAGCCTAGTACCCACGCTCTTGGAACAAATTCGAATTTTGACTTTTGTCTTGCTTGCTAATCAAAATTTAAGGCTTTTCGTCTAAGTTGAAATGCCAAATTTCACAATCACATTACCTTCCTCGAGGAAAGAATACCGAGTCAGCAATCTTGCAAAGATTTCTTCGAGAGCAACGTACGTCAAAGGGAAGAAGTCCTAGGAACGAGGTTGTCTCTAACAGCTCGTTGACATTTAACGCCCTTCCGTCGGTTTTAAAACAAGAAAACCTTCATATCGAACAAATGGCTTTTCAGTCACTCGGAAAAAAGGCCACAGAGGAAGCAAATCGGAACTTCCCGTGGGGCATTTATATAAATGCCGCACGGGAATGCAGTTCCGATTTAGTTCCGTTCTGACTTTTGGACCGCATATAATTTGTATAATACGCGTCCGTAGTTAACACCTTATCTTCTAGAGCTTGCAAATTTTTGACACGTATTTGTACATCGGTACCAAAATAATTTGATTATAATTTAGGGAGCGTTCACCATTTACGTCAACCGCTTTTCCAAGATTATCGACTTCCCTCGCTTGTAAACTTGGTAAGAGAAAATCGCCCGTCAACCTTTGTATACCTCCCCTAAAGACGTCAGGAGTGCTACCTTATTCTGTTCGTTTAAGTTTGTGGACTTATTGACTACAATCGTGTGCGAGACAATCACAATATCAAGACAAGACAATATCCCCCTTCCTCTCCGTATTCAGTGTTGCGACCCAGAGCAGGCCAACCGCAGTCACAAAAACACCTAAAAACATTGAATAAGGGAGAGGGGGAATATTTCCTGAAATCGGCTACGGTTTGACCCAAATACGATTGTAGTCTTACTCGTGTGGTACACTCTTTTTTCTATTAGCATAAGTAAATTTGAGTTAATGCTAATTTTACTGTATTGGGTTATTATGGAGCATGTACATAGATACGCGGAGCTAATTCCATAGACGTGATACGATTATTGACGAGACATTAGCGAAAAGTGGAGCGAGTGAGATTCAACAATATATGACCTCCAGCATGACGGGCGATTGCTCTAGCCATAATGTCCGTATTTTGAAAACATTCTTGAGGTTGGGGGCGATGCTTATAAAAAGGATGTACATACACGTTTGTGGGATATATGTCTAGCAAAATTACCAACCCATTATGTTAAGTAGGCACAGCAAGTAAATGACGACACGGGTACAACACGTTGCAGAGGCATTGGGATAAGGTTTTTTTAAGAAATGGAGACCGATATTTTGAAAAAACTGCTGTTGCAATATTTTTGAATTTCATGGACAAAAACTTCCGCAACTGGGTCGGCTAATTCGCTAAAACCCGAGAAACTTCCTTATCGCGAAAATTCCTTACTTAACGTACAAAATAGTGTTCAGACAAGAAGATTATAGAAGTCATTTTCCAGAATTTCCTTAAAAAAACATATAGATTTCTCCGAGTTTCATGTTGAAGTTTTTTTTCCAGGATTTGCTTTGACAAAACAAATCGTGAGACAGATTCAATATTAACAATGTGATATCTGAATCAGGGAATTACTTTAACCCTATTTCTAATGGGCTTTTTAGGGTTCCATTTATAATAAACATTTTTGCACAATTATTTTTGTGATGACGTCATTACTTATGATGACGTCATCAAGGAAAAACAGGTGGCGCAAAAATAAGAAAACAAAATTCAATTTTTTTTACCACCTGTCAAAAAAATCCTAGATAATTTTAGGAAAAGTCCCAAAATCTCTTAGTCATATCTTAGTTATGAAAAAAAGTATGACTATTATCCTGCCTCCCCCCAGTAGAAATAGGGTTAATATGTATTTCTCCAAATAAATTAGTTTGTCAGAAAACAACACTTATTGGAAACTATAGTGCAAAACCATTTTCCCTGAGTTTTCCAGAAATTTTAAAACTTTCAATCAAATCCCCTGAGTTTTCCCTAAATATTACAAAAAACAGCTAATTTTCCAAGGTTTTCCAGGTTCCATCTGAACCCTGGAACATTAAGTGTATATTAAGTGAGGAGAAAACCATCGAAATGTTCGCAAAAGTGATTATACCATAAAAATAAGTATCATATTTACATCATAATTGCATGTTACCATTTTTTAAATAGTGGTCGAAATAAGAATAAATCGTTGTGGAGGAGTAATCTTTCAGCATAGCTTTAGACTCAGATTACTTCTTCAGTGATTATCGAATTCGTTAGCACCAATTCTAAATGAAACCATTACATTGGTTGAAAGCAACGCTCTGAACTAAATGTAATGGCTTCATTTAGAATTCGTGTGGACGAATTCGCCCCGCAGAAACCTGACTTTATTACTTGAATATCTCTATTTATCCAATCCTTTGAATGTCCAGGATTCAATAAAGATTTTAGTTAGATTGTACAGGAAACGAGAAAGCTAGACAGAAACTTGTCTTATGATTTGATTCGTCGTATGTGCTTTATGATACCCTGAACCAAAATGTTGCTTTAAAGATATAAACTTGGAGGTTTTTATACAAGAAGTTTCTCGATAGCTTGTTGAAGTGATTGGATTTGACTCTTCAGCTGTGATCCTTCATTGATTGTTACAGCACATGCTATTACAGGTCGAGAAACTCCTGTGGCTCGTCCAAGTGCTTGCTTTGATCGTACAAATACATAAGGTGAATTCTAAATATAAGTATGATACTACAGTGCTATAACAGTCCTTGAAACTCACTACGGCAATCACCTGCTGTTAATTTTCAGTTATAGAGCTACATCTTATGTGGAGGAGTACATTTGAACTTAATTTTCAGCGGACTGAAAAATTTCTGTGAACGAGCAAATTCAAAAGATATAAAAAAATGTAACTCAAACGACATGTTACTAAGAAAAAATTAAAGACAAAAAAGGGTTTTCAAAAGGCATGGAATTTTGAAAGTTGTTTTGCGAATAGGTACCTTAAGGGAAGTAATTTTTGCAGAAAGTAATTTTCGCTAATTCGCGAAAATTTCGATGACATAACGTTTTTAGATCGTAATATTGGCCCTAACTGGTTAGAAAGTCGGGTATTGAAAGGAGAAAAATGAATGCAAGAATATTTAATCATCCTCATCATCAGTTGTAATTACACTGTTATTTTTGGGGGTTTTCTATTGTTTACTGTTGGATCTTTCAATAGTTTTCTTATGGCTGGACATTTTACTTCCGTGTCTATAGACTTCCAGTGGAATGCCTCCGACCAATTTGAAGAAGAGGTCAACGAGGATGATTTATTAGCGCAAAAAATATATGACTATAATCATAAGATATTCAGATGTCCATGCAATGCCAAAGTTTCCTTCATTTCTAAAATCCCCCCAAAAAGTTGAATTTTCTCATTCGCGAAAATTAATTCCGGCGAAAAATTTCTAAACACCTGATTCGCGAAAATTTCTTCTCGCGAATTGAGAAAAAAAATCTGGAAAAAATTTCGCGAAAATTACTTCCCTTAAGGTAGTTTTGAAATATTTTGCGGGCATAAACCTTCGTGAAGGGATAGTATTTTTTTTGCGCCATAAACTTTTTTGCGGAAATACCTAGAATAAAAAAAGTTTGCGCTCTTCCTATTACATATGAACTCTTTCATGTACATTGATTTTCTCAGTATAGAAACATGTTACAAGCATGAAATTTTTGCATGTAATTACCTCAAGGAAAGAAAGTGCTTACGGAACAAAAAAATGCGTAATAAAATAATGTGAATTGCACCTCAAAAATTTAAAGAATGCGAATGAACTAACGATTTTCTATTGATTTTTGCGGAATTTACTGTAATGCGGAACTAAAGAATGCAAATTCAGGGAAAGGTAGCTCTAGAAAAATGCGATCAAAAATTTATGCCAGCATATTTTCAGAGAAAATTGCTATTTTTTACCTTATTTTTAATTGGCTATATCTCAGGAACAAAATAAGATTTTTTTGAATCTGTTTTCACATTTTGAGTGGGAAATGATGTGCCTTTCATTGCATTAATAAAAAAATAATAATTAAGTCCTCACTAACCTGCTATAGTGCCATTCAAGCTAGAACGCCTGATGCTATCAGTGCTCAAAATAAGGGCAAATAATCACTGTGGAGGAGTGATTTTTTGGCATAGCTTGCATAGTCTGAAGCTATATATGCTTAAAACTCTCTCTCCCATAGTGATTATTTGTTCCTATTCTGAGTACCACAATTATAAAACAAAAGCAAATTATTACCTTATCTTCACACAACAGTGGTAAATGAAGTAAAATCTCTAACGGATCTGCATCTGCTGCCATAACAATAAATTCAGCAATACCCCGATTTAATGCTTTTGTGGATTCATTTGCACCTTTCAAAAGTTGTTTGTAATTGGCGGCTTGTTGCACAAGATCCAAAATTGTAACTTCCAACTGTGGACCAGCTAATGGATAGGCTTTTGGATTAACTTCTTCTTCACCCTTCACAAATGAAAAACAACTTTTATTTGTATACCATATCAGGGAAAAAATTGTGAAAATTTGACCAAATTTCGGCTAGTGACCAATATTTTCTGTTTAACTGGTTTCTCTACTTTTGGTTAAAATTTTGCTTGCAACAAAGGCACTACACCGACTACGCAATGAATATACAATTGATATTTTTGAAAACCGCTATTATTCGAAAATTAAGCCAATCATATCGCCAAATTCAAATTATCTATAACCAATGAAAACACTTCTTCACAAATTCTGGGAAAAAACAATAGATATAGAATCGTCTTTATCGCGCCAAGTTCCCTTAAACTGTTTGGGGGAAATAGTAATATCTCCTTAAGTCACTTTAGGATTCGTTGAACCTGTGTTTATATTGTGTTGTGTTTAAAAACTAAGCACGAAACTAAAATCTATCTGGTTGTGGGTTTGGTCTGTTTCTAAATTCATGCCTTAAGATTTATCAAATTGGTACTCAGAAAGGTAAAGCGTACTTACCATGCTGTTTTTTGAAATACTAAAAGTTTAAAAATGGGATAAAATCAATTTTACTGCTTCACGTGCTCTGTGATCATTAGCAGACTTTGAAAAGAACGGAGCTTCGAGGATGCCATGCTTTATATACTTAGGAGGTGTTGCCCGGGGGTTGCATGTTATAGTTGTGTCGGTATATTTCAATATGAAATTTAAAACAATACTAATTGAATAAGAAAGCATGATAAGTTTTTTTTTATTATATTTTAACTTTTTCTTTTAATCTGATATGGTAGATAGAAAGAAATTCAATAGTACTACTTCTACCTTCTACCTCCCCCTAAATAGTATTTAAAAATATAATATAATAATATTTTGCGGAATATCTTCAACTTTAGCTTTATATATTTTCTTGTTCGGTAAATTAGTTCGCGGGATTTGCAAATCAAAACATCAACAAATCAGAACAAGATAATTTTAATTTTTTATTTATCAGTTTGCAGTATTTCGTTTGATATATTTTTATATTTCGAGATGTAACCGCATGATTGAATTCATTTTAAGATATGAACAACCAGCAATTGAAGTATTCTCACATTAATATGCAAAATATGCGTCCTTAAAAACGATTCTAGCTCGCTTGTTGCAGGTACGTACACTAAAAAAGAAGAAAGGTGTCTACACTGTCCACTCTTTATCCATACCTCAAATTTTAGAGCTACATCTAGAAAGTAACAAGAAGTAAATCACACCATCGTTGTTGTAACAGATGTCTACGGATAACAGTATAACATAGGGCGGCTAAAACATGCTGAAATGTCTGTTGACTGGCCAAAATCATATGGATTTTCAATTGATGGAAATTCACCTGTCATTGTAATAAATGTTGAAGTCAATTCTCTAGCTCAGAAAGCTGGTCTTCTTCCTGGTGATCAAATTGTGTATATTGACAATAAAGATGTTCGATCATTTACAAAAGAAGAAGTTATAAACTATGCTAAAAAATCTACTCAAGTACCGCCAGTCTTATCAGTCAAGTCACGTATTCGAACGGTTGACCTGAAAACAAGAGATAAATATGGAGGTTATGGCTTACAGTTTAAAGGTATTAAATCTAAATTATGCCCTAGTGTGTTCGGCTATTTTTCTCTAGAAACCAATCTTGTCTATCTTTATGATTAGCCCACCAAACAAAGTGAGTGGGATATTGCTATCACTTTGTGGCTTCGTCAGAGTTCCATATATATAGACCATATTCCCAAATTGCTAGCATATTAAAATTCGGCACCAGCATAGGTGGAGATATTCTTAAAGGCTCGCCTAATACTTTTCGATTTCTACCACTCGGTCTCGAATTTTGGACAAAAAGGTTTGAATTTCTGGTCCAATGGACCGAAAAGGCATGGTACCGTCCTGATTTACCGTCCCGGTTATAGCATTCTAGGCAATATTACAAGACTGCTGGCTAAATTCTTTTCAATTTTGTCAACTCGGGATCGAGTATCGCGAAAAAGGAATTTTTCAAAATTGGAAAACTTAAAAAAGTTTTGAACATCTGATTTCTATGAAGATTTGATTACATTTAAATTTCCTATGAGGATTTAATTACATTCAAATTTTGGTTAAGCAATATCATACCCAAATTATAAGGGGGATTTTTGAGCATAGTTTCAGGTTTTCTCCACAGTGATTATTTGCTATTATTTCGACTACTGTTTTGAATAATTATTTTTAGGAAATGGACCTGTTTATGTATATGCTGTTCTAAAGAACTCAGCTGCATATCACTTAGGTGTGTGTCCTGGAGATATGTTGGTTGAAGTTAATGGGGTTCGTGTGAGTGGTGCTTCTAAGGAAAAGGTTGAAAAACAAATTTCAGAATCAACTTTAAAAGTACACTTAGTATTAATCACTGGAGCTGTAAATGTCAACAAGAAACAATACTCCAAAATGACAAAGCAACGAGAGAATGCAGTCTCTATCAATAAAATGGTAAATATATCATTAAAATATGTAATATTGTAATTGTTTATAGTAAAGTATTAAATATCTATAAATAATAACTGCTTAGTAGCAGAAACTTTTGCAAACACAAACTTTCACAATGTAAAAAAAAAGAGTGTTTTGCATTAATTAGGCTTTGTAAATGGACAAGTTTAAAATATATCGTGTGAATCTGGAGGAAAGTCATGTGCAATTAACAAGCAAATAATATTTGAATTCGAAAACATAATGCATCTAAGGTTGATTTCTATTAGGCGAAAAATCCCACGCGTAAGCTAAAAGAAGGCATTCCATTGTGTGATATCAATTTCTACCAATGGAATGTCTTCTTTTGGCTTACATGCAGAATTTTTCACCTAATGGAAATCAAGCTTTGGTCTTCTTCAGTTTTGACCGCTTTACTACATAGTATTTTTCCTTTTAAAATTTATATCAAAAGTGTGTAACAGTAATTAATATTCATAAGTGGACAATTTTGAAACATATTGCTCAGCAAACATTTCTGCTCCTAAAGTATACCTACAGTAATAATGTTGTAATCAAAACTATAAGATTCACAAGTTTATACAACAACAAAGTTTTAAAAACATTTAAATAATATTTTCAAAAGCATGAAACATGTCCAAAGCCAATAATCGCTGCATTATTTGGTTAGTATTTCTCTTTAATTGATAACTATTGTACTAGGTATACATGTTTGATTGTTTAGATTGCAATGGGTGATACATATTTCTTTTTGTTTTCTTTTAGATAGACTATTTTTTAGCTGGAGAAGTTAAAAAGAAAAGTGAAATAATGAACATCTTTCATCTTTATGGTTCAGATAAGGATGTAACTGTTTTTGCTCAGGGATTAGATTCAATTCTAACTACACCTCTTCAACGAAAGCTAATCAGTGCAATCAGGTTCGTTATTTGTCTTCTCAACAGTACTTGAAGCAAGAGCAAATATTTACTGTGGAGGAGTGATTTGTGAGAAAAGCTTCAGGCTATAAAGTTTAATGCTATGTTTAAAAACCTCTCCTCCACAGTGATTATTTTTTCTTATTCTTAGCACTGCCTTTAAATTTTCAGTAAATGATAGTATATACTACTTTAATATTTTCAAAGAATAAAGTTACTCTCCCATGCCTAGTTGTAGCGGGAAGTCTAATTACAGGGGTTTCTGCATATAATCTAAAAATCCTAAATGGAGGGTTTAGATCAAATCCTTATAAAACTTAAACATAATAAATGAAAATGCATGGTGTTTTTTTTACCAAAACAGAAATTTTAACACCCACCCTACAATTAGGCACGGAAGAGTAAATAAAACACAATCTAAATAAGAATGTAAGGGACGATCTCAAATTTTGCTCCAAAACCAACTTTTTTGTTAGGGTAAATCAACTAAAATTGACAAAAATCAACAAAAAATGAATCTGTGCAGAAGGGTGTTAGGTCAATGAGTACTTAATTTCACATACTTCCCCCTTAAGTTAGCCTTTGTGGGTAAGTCAACAATATTGTAATTGAGTTGACCTTCTGAGGAGAGTACTGAGTTAAGGATCTTGCAATGGATTGGTTTCTTCGTATCCAGGCATGAATCGGCAAGAGAAAGAGGATCCTTTAAATGATGATTACTATTAGGCCAAAACTTCCATGTGAAAGCCAAAATAATACATTTCATTGGAAGACATTAACATTACACACTTTAAGAAACATCTTAGAACCAATTGGGTATATTATGAAACATATTAAGGATCAAAATCAAACCGTTTTTCATTATAAGGTACAGTATACTTCAAACAAAGGATACCACTATATCGTACATAAAACCAAATAAGCTTTAGTAAAGGACCATCTCAAAATAATATCTACAGAGGAGAGTACTGTGTCAATGATCATGCAATGGATTGGTTTCTTCGTACGGAAGAAGAAACCAATCCATTGAGAGCTCATTGACCTAACACACATCCGTACATTTTTGTAAAGTTTTGTCAATTTTAGTTGATTTAACACTAACAAAAAAGTTGGTTTTGGAGCGAAATTTCGAGATTGTCCCTAAAGTAATCTTGTAAATTTCTTTGTAAAATTTGAGTAAAACATTAGAAACTTCAAGTCTAAAATCTTCAGCATTAATATATATACGGATCTAATCTTTTCTCAGTGACACTATACTAAAAAACCACTCCTCCACATGTTATATTTAGGCTTGTATTAATAGAACATAGAATAAAAATAGCACGTTGTATATACAAGTGTCACCCTGGAATTTTTTAATACTAGAAATGAAAGGTTTGTGTTTAGGCTGCAGTGATCGAATTAAGAGCATATAATCACTGCAGACAGAGTGGTTTTTGAGCATAGATTCAGGCTATAAAGCCTGAAGCTATGTTCAAAAATCCCTCCTTCACAGTGATTACACTCTTATTTTGACCTTTGGGCTAGAATGAGAATGTAGTCAAATGTAATAACTATAACAAACTTTTGCATAAAACATTTCTGCAACAAACAATTATTCATTGCAGATACCTTTAATGTGTGTTTTATGTTGATTTATGTATATTCATCAGTTTTATCCTTTCATTTAGTCATAAATTTACAACCAATTAAGAGTTTTATTTGCTTCTGTTTTGTTTCAGGCCATTTATTCCATCATCTCACCTTAGTAAGTTTGACAGTGTCTTAAAGAAGAAGAATGATCAACACAGATATAAACAAAGGTAACTGACAGTGCGTAAGATAATGGGAAATAATCACTATGTATTTAAGCTTTCATATCTTTCATGCTAAAAGGTCTGACATTATTCTTAATAATCACAGTGCTTTGTTGTTCTTATTTAAAGCATAAGTTTTTAATATAATCAACTACTATATTTTATCCTTAAAAGAAATTAGGATTAGGGACCATCTTCAAAATTCGTTCTCAGGGGAAGAGTGCTGAATCAACAATCTTGCATTTAAAACCAGTCAATTGCAATCTCGTGGACTTAATGCTCTACGTCGTAGATTAATCCTTCTCAAATCTATTGATTTTGACTTCTTTAAAGCTAAAATATCTGCTTTATGAAACAAATTTTGGAGATGGTCCTTTACTCAGTGATAACACTCTGATTGGTCGTATAAAATTATGGTTGATAATAAATGTAAGAAAAACGTAGCGAACTTAAAATAACAACAATTCTACGATAATAATGTGTACCAAGCGATTAGGAATACGCAAACAAACAGAAAACGTGCGCTGTGTTTCAGATAACTCTGTGTCTCAAAATCTTGATTTTTAATTGGTAGATCTTCTGCGATGCAGTGTCTGAGGTGATTATTTTGTAGTGCAGCAACATGGTTAAAACTTTGTACACTCGGTTGGTATTTAAAATGATAACATTAAAGTGTTTACCAAAACAAGAAACCTTTGAGGACAGTATTTATTAGTTATTGTTGTGTAAATTATTATTTGAAACTGTTTTTCTGCAAATGAGCCAATTGCTCTTCTATTGTTTTAAAGTTCAAAAAGTCTTTCGCTAAGGCCAGGGCTACTACCTGGTGTAATATGGTCTGTATTTTTTGAAATAGGTTAATACACCTGGTAAGAAACTCATGTGATGTTTCATTTGGTGTAGTATTACGTGATGAGTCACCTGTAGTTGTACATTCTGTTGTTGAAGGTGGCATCGCAAATACATGTGGACTTAAATGTGGTGATATGTTACTAGAAATTAATGACGTTGATGTTAGGTATTTGTTTTTCATGTTAACTCTACTCTATAATCCATTGTATGAAGAAACCAATCGATTCCCCTGGGAACGAATTTTTTTTGGTTGCTAATAAGTATCTGTGAAGAAGAGTCGATGAACTTGAAATTAATTAGTTTCTATAGAATGAGGAAACCAATGAGTTCAGGTTGTGGGTGGCGGACATACCTCCACCCTCTCTCCACTTTCAGGTTAAAAATCTTTAGAGGCTTGTTTTTGAATAAAAAATATATTTTGCAGTGTACTTAGAACAATTGTTGATACTAATGTATCATTTTTAGCTGATATAGAGTTCCTCCCTTAGTCACTATATTTTTACCCACCCACTTTCAAAAATGTGTTGATGGTCCTGAGTTACAACATCCTGGTCGTTGTGTTACAACACCTTCTCTCCACAGTTACTATTACTGTTACAGCTATTTGCTGATTTATGTTCACTGTTGTTGAATATCAATATGTTTTTTTACTAATTTTTACTGGGTTTGCTAAAATTGGACCTTAGGCATATTAACTTTCACGTGGATAAATATTAGCGATTTTTGTGAATTTCTGCTTTGTTCGCAAAAAATTTACACACAAAATTAATTACTCATAGAAAACATACATGCGAAAATAATGTACCTAAGGTAGATAGAAAGAGGCTATGGATGCATGACTCTTCCGTCTTGTGATGTTTGAACTCTCCACGGTGATTATTTAGCCTTATTTCAAGCACCTACTCAGTGATTGAATTAATAGGAAATAATCACTGTGGAGGAGTGGTTTTTCAAGCCATGAAGCAATGCTCAAAAATTATGATTATTTTCTCTTTGACAACTGTACCTGATGTTCCTACATTTAAATATACCATCAGTACGAAGTGTATCTTGTACACAGTACAAGGTTAATATTTATTGTTTAAGGACTTGGAGTTATCATGATGTAGTAGAGATCCTACAAAAGAGTGGTTTTCACATAAAGATTCTTGTAGAGACTAAAAATCCAAATAATACTATGAATGCAACGAATACAAAGAGCATCAGTAGAAATTTCAAAGAACAGGTATGCAACTCTTGTATTAGTAAAAAGAAAAAGGATATACTGTCTGAAAATGGACCCGCGTGGGCTGATACATTTCAAAGGCCCATGACAAGCCTTTAAATAACTGGCGGGCATCACCTGTTGAAGAGTG
>JAULBZ010000096.1:0-43006 GCA_032360805.1 Neoturris breviconis
GGAAAACTCGCATAACATAGTCCATATACAAGTTGTATAGGGGAGGAGACTCCGGACCTCCTTGGCGAACTCCTGTAGTAGTTGGTAGTTGGTAGTTAAACATAATACTACCGAAGGATTATTATTCACTTTTCTTGGTACTGAAGGAATTGCCGAAGTGCTTCTTCCTCTCTATTGTAATAATTCAAAAGAACCTTTGTGAACATCGTACTTGTTTTTCGATAGTACACATCGGTACTATTGATGAATGGACATGAACCCTTAGCAATATTGTTAATTTTATTTTACCGACCGACCCATCGTCGAGAGCTTGCCTGCCTGTAGAACAACAAAATGCTAATTCAATAGAATGTAAAAAATCGCTTTGATATTATACCTATATAGGATCTTTAGTATATGGCAAAATGTTTGGCAGGGTTAGTAATATATGAACTAATTTATGTGCTTGAGTTTGTTTAATTATTTCCGCTTGTTATATATATTTACTTTCATGGAAAAGGTAACCAAGACAATGATTATATACTTCTATAAATTATATTTATATACGTTTGCTTTCTTTTTATCAAAATTCTCATTACCAGTGTTTGGGATACAATAAATAATCACTTTGGAGGATGGATTTTTGAGCATTACTTCAGACTTTTTAACCTGAAGCAATGCTCAAAAATCACTTCTCCACAGTGATTATTTGCTCTTATTTCGAACACTGATTATTCAATAGAGAAATAAATAATCATGTTCTCTGGAGGTTTTCGTGGTCAGAAACTGAAGACCAGTCTTCGACTATCAATTAATCGTTTAAAACTAATGGAGAAAAAGAAAAGTAAGTATAGCAGTTTTCGAAGAAGAGAAAATAATCACTGTGGAGGAGAGATTTTGAGTATAGTTTTAGACTTTGTAGCCTGAAGCTATGCTCAATAATCTTTCCTATCTTTGATATCATTGTATAATAATACGTTTTTTCGGGTTTATTTTGAGCAGAATAAACGAAGTTTGGATGGGCTATTATTATCACTTTGCAGCATCATTGGGGATTCATGCTTTTCATGACCATGTTCTCAAAGTAGTACCATTTGGAAATTTAGTACCGACTTTTGATATTTTGGAAGAGCTCAACAATCTTTTTCGATTTGGTCCACTCAATCCCAAATTTTGGCCAATAATGGCAAAAATCGTCTAAACAACAAGCCTAAATTTAGGGTGTGAGAGTCATGTGCATGAGAATTAGAGGTGCTAAAATATGAGGGCCTCGAACAATAAAAGAATAAGGTATGCTATATAATGAATACATAATGTACAGATTATTATACATGTAGACATATACTATAATATGTCTATACTATGTTCACCTAAATCATATATCCTGTAAACATGCACCATAAATAATCGAATAAACACTGGGGCATTTATTAAAAATCCTGGGGCATTTAAAAGAAATGAACATTTTCATTATAGACGTTTCTTTTTCTCTTTATATAATTTTATAAGTTATATGTATTTATAATATATCTAAGTCTCCGTCAGCATTAAAATTGTTCCATGCATATTCAAACATTTTATTTTTTTGGGGAGGGGAGGGGTATTCAACAAAAGTGTTTAATCGATCATTTACGACATCCTCTCTACCTTACCTATGTTCAAATTTGCGCAAACTATAATTCGCTCAAAGCTTTGTTGCGCAAAAGTCTAGTTTCATTGTGCAATATTGGAATGGGTGGAATTGGCTATGCACAAAAATATACCTGCACAATTTTGACAATGTAGGTTATATACAGGCAGCCTATGTAATAAAAAAGACATAATTTCTTTGAAACATTAAAAGCATTTTCCTGTATTACTAGACTATATAGGCATTCTCATTTTAAAAAAAATATTTTAAAACAATTTTTAGTTTATTGTATGAATAATTTTAATTTTAGCGGAAATGGCTTTGAAAGCCAGAAAGGAGATTGCTGATTTTATTCAAGCTAATAAATTTGACAGATCCAGAATACGTGTGAGTAACAATATATTAAGTACAGTAGGTAGCTTCAGAAGACTACTTTGTGTCTATTGTAATACAATTCACCTATAGTATCACAAATCAACTGTAGACAAAAGGTTTATAATATTTTGATTCTTAATGCTATTGCAGGAATAAACTTTGCAAGTGAAATTTCTTTAGTTTGTTTTTAAGAAGTAAATAATAAAAAACAAAACATTTTAAGTGTTTTGCAAGAATAAACTTTTGCAAATGGGTCGATGTGATAAATTTTGCAAGAATAAGCTTTCATGTATAATCAGTAAAAATTTGGGGGATTTGCTTTCATGAATCGGCCCTCAAAGTGTGAAATTTACCAAGTTTATTCCCTCGAAACTATCTTTAGTTCATGCCTGATACATAAGATACACATATACAAGCACTAATGGAAATTCATATGTGTATATATAACATTATAAAATACTTTTTACGGTAGACCTATCTAAATATAAACAATTCTTATATGTCCAAATGCTGAAATTGAATATGAGTTAATTTTATTTCTCTAGGTTGAACATATCATTCGTGAAGATTATTTAGTCGAAGCAATGGAATTAATTGAAATGTATTGTGACTTACTGCTAGCAAGATTTGGACTAATAGAAACGATGAAGTATGCAGAAACCTTATCTTGATTCTCTTTAATTTTCATACAGTAAACATTTGCACAGCAATTAAATGGTACAAAGTGAAAAAATCAAATTAAAGTGTTTGAAATAAGAGTTAACAATCACTGTGGAGGAGGGATCTTTGAGCGCTGCTTCAGGCTTTCTACAGTGATTCAAACACTGAACTACAAAACTAATATACCAAGCACAGTACTTATAAAAAATGTCATTTTTTTGGTGTATATATTTGTTGTTTCTTCTGTGTTCTTCTTCTTTTGGTAATGTGCAAACTTTGTTGAATACTCAAATACGATTTAAGGACATGAATTTAGAAAATTGAAGAATATGTATAGCTTTCCAAGAAGAGTTCAACTATCGCAAATCATTCATTTTTGGCTAATACTTGATTCCTTGATTCTAAGGCAGCTACATGGACCCCTAAATTAGTTTCATCCTAAAAAAGGTTGCAATTGTACAAAAAAACAAATCAAACGCAAGATCATTTAGGGTGAAACTCTTAGAAGAAAGTCTTAAAATAGATCTGAAATAATATTGGATCTCGAAGCAATGCTCAAAATCGCTCCTCCACAGTGATTATTTGTTTTTATTTTGAGCATTGGGAATTACCATAATGTTCAAAATAAAAACAAATTATCACTGTGAAGGAGGGATTTCTGAGCATTGCTTTAAGCTACAAAGCGGTTGTTTGACCTTGGAACGCTAATTCATCATTTTCATTTGTTAAAAATTTCAAATGTCGTTATGCTAGTTATAATAATATATACTTCTAGATATTGCGATGAAGGCTTGGTGGAAGCAGTTTCTACCATTATTTGGGCAACACCGCGGTTATCAACAGATTGTCAAGAACTAAGAACAGTAAGATTTTAACTATAACCTTATCACAGATACTTTATATCTGTAAGTAGGAATATTGCTGTAAATCAGGGTGCTCAGCTGTCTGGGAACCTGGGATTGTCATGGAATTTATTTTTCTGCCATGGGATACTTGAGAAATTTGGAATTGTCATGGGATTTTTCCATTACAATTGAAAATAATTTTTTTCTGCATTTCTTCTCTACATTTATTTACGAATCAAGCTTCTATATGTGTGGCATATCACATTTTTATGAACTTTTATTTCGAGGGGAAAAATATACTATCATTCTAAGCATTGTATAATATATTTTTCCATGCTGTTCAATTTGTTGAATGTAAACACATACAAATTTGTAATACAGGATATTCATTTGTTAACTTTGCATCAAAATGTCATGGAATTTTGCAAAATCACGTCATGGGAAACCTGGGAATGTCATGGGTTTTTTTTCTTAAAAATTGCTGAGAACCCTGTATAAATAATATCCAAAGATGAGACCAGACAGACATCTACTAGATGCAAACATCTACTGGATGTCTAGACATCTTGTCACAGCACAGTCATGTATTATGTTAGTAAATGGAGTATCAGTGGTCGAAATAAGAGTAAACGGTTACTGTGCAGGAGGAATTTTTGAGCATTTCAGGCTTTGTTGCCTGAAGCTACGCTCAAACATCACTCCTCCACAGTGATTATTTAGTCTTATATTGGCTACTAAGTATGGCAGTAAAGTTGGGTTTATACTTGTCGTTTTGCTGCAAGAATAAAACAGGAACTGGAAAACAAAATACGATAGGGACAGAACAGAACGGTTTATGGTAAACAATATTGCAGTGCCTGCATAAATGTTGTGGTCTGATTGGCTGAGTTATTATTGTCTGGTAAGATCACAGAAAAAAGTAGAAATAATTTCAACTTCATCTGGAGATGAATTTGCAAATAAAACTGTTCCATTGGCATAAAATGAAAGCTCTGTCCATGCTTACATGATCTGTTTTCATGTTCCTTTTCTGTTTTGGCTTCAAAAAAGTAAGTGGAAACCTAGCTTTTCACACCATGTCTGGTAATTAAATTATTTTAGGGCTTAGTTATTACAGTGCAGAAATGAGTTTAACCACTTCTTATATTCTAGGTTAGTGAGCAATTAACTTTTAAATATGGGAAGGAATTTGGAACACAAGCACGATCCAATACAAATAATACAGTAAACGAACGAGTAAGTATGTATGCTTAATGAATAGGGTGATATCTTCATTATGAATAACCCGATCAATCGCAGATTAACTTTTTCACTTACGTGTTGTTACTAAAAAGCTAAAATTAGATCGTGTATGTTCAGGAGAGAGGAATGTTTTATTTCTGTAAAGGTTAAAATGGCGAAAGATTTGTGGTGAGAGCCAATAGATGACATTCCATTGGTAGAAATCGACATTACACGTAGTCTGACATTAATTTCTACTCAAGGAATGTCTTTTAGCTTTCACCGCAAATTCTTCACCTCGTGGAAATCCACCTTAAAAAGAAAAATTAAAACTGCTATCTCTGAACGTTACATTGAAATTCAAGTAAACGTTATCTTGTTATGCTTTGTGGCGAATTTATAGATCATTGATTTCAGTGTTCTCACATTTGCTACAGTGGTCGAAAGGCCGAAGCAAACCAATCCAACATCTCATCCAACATGGTATTTTATTAATGGTTTAAACATTTCAAAAATCTGCGAAGGAAGAAAAAGATGAGGCAAAAAAATGTTGGATGAGAGTTTATTTCACTTTAAACTTTCATCCAATATTTTTTCGTCTCATCCAACACAATTTCCAAGGTGGACTGGTTTAAACAAGAATTTCATCAAACATCATAACACGTCCCATGATCTTGAAATCAAACATCTATTGGAGTTTGAACAGATATCCAAACGTTTGTCCATGAGTTGGCTTTTCATCAACATCTGAATCCATCAATTCAGACAACACTAATACTTGCATAAGTGACTGTTCTGCCACCATATTTAATTAATGAATGAATGGAGTAAAAGATTTTGGATGGCTTTTTATTGGGTGGATTGTACAAACATTAAAAAATAAACATCCAACATTAATTAATAAAGATTCTCCGACATTGCATCCAACATAACTTAAAAATGTTAGATGAAATGTTGTATTGGTTTTCCCCTGCCTTAAGAGTAAATTCTTGCTGGAGCTCAATGATGTTAAGGTGGGTTTTTGGCAGCAAAATGTATTTAAATGTCTTAATGTCGTTGAAGGGGATTTTTGAACGTAGACTTCAGGCCCAAAGTGATTATTTGCCCATAGTGCTTATTTGCTCTTGTTTTGACCATTGAAACTGTTATGTGTTTTTATAGTTAATCCATAAACTAAGTCCTGATCCACCACCAAAGATTCTAGTTGAAAGATACCTAATTGAAATTGCAAGAAACTACAATGTACAATTTGAACCTGACCCAGAAATAATGATGGTAAGATGATTTGATTGCAACTACCTTAACTCTATTCAGTATAGGCTTTTTGGGACTCTGAATGTGTGTGGGGCACTTTGTGCCTTCCCTCCATAACTTTTGATGGGAACATGCTATAGTATTGAACTTTCCAGAAAGTTAGTTCAACACAATAGTAACTCTTTGGTATAATTATTTTTTTGATGACGTCAATACTTATGAAGATGTCATTTTAATAAAACTATATACCAAAAATGTTTGGAAAAAAATATTTACCACCTGTCAAAAGTTTGGTTGCTAAGGGAAAATTATACCTAGTAACCAAAAATAATTTCTTCAAAATGATCCTAGATAAATTATAGGAAAAGTCCCAAAATGCCTAGTCATGATAGCCATTTTTTCAGAATATCAGGCAGGCTTTGTGCCCCCCCTCCCATACAGAATAAGGTTTAAAATTTGGAGAATTTGCTAAAAGCATAATCTGTCTTGTGCCATTCAGCCTAAAATATGATATTAAAATATATAAATAAATTTAAGTAAGGGCTAAAAAAGTATGAATGAGAATTATTTAAGCGGTGGTTGAAATAAGGGTGGAGGAATGCTTTTTGAGCATAGCTTCGGGCTAAAAGCCTGAAACACTTCACCACTGTGATTATTTGCTCTTATTTCGACTACTGGTAAGTACACTTTTATGGAGTACGTTAAAAAATTTCAAGCCACTGAGTTTATAGTTCTCCTACTTGTCTTGTTTTTAGAGTGAAGGAATACCTAGTGCTGATTCAAAAGAATTTGAAGCTATTGGTGGACCAGGTATTGGTTTTAATCATTTCAATGATAATAATAGTTTTGGTCCTCCACCACCTGGTGGTAATAGTGGATTTAGTGGTGGCGGAAACAGCTTTGGTGGTGGTAGCGGTGGTGGTGGTGATATTCCTGTGCATAATAGTCTTGCTTATCCACCTCCTTCTATAAACCAGGTAATGTTTTGTTTGTTTATCATTAAAACAACTTGTCTCTGGCATTGAAATAAGAACTCGTAATGACTGTGGAGGAGCGTTTCTTAAACATAACTTTCACAGTGGTTAGTTGTTTTTATTTTGAACATTGATCTTTTATTACAGAAATTTATCAACTTACTAAGTTACAATTCATGCAAACTTTCTATGTGGTACCAGAAGTATCTGTGTACCTTAGAGCCAGCACTTAGATTAGCACTGTAATCCTCACATGAGAAATGATGAATATCTGTAATACATATCACCATGTGGATAAACGAACTCACATTCCCCTAACTTATTGTGCTTTATAGTAGGTTAGGGCGCCGGTTTTGCAGCCAGCATGATCGGAGTATAGTGTGACTTTTTCAGTTGTTAGCCCACCGAACAAAGTTTGGATGGGCTATTGCTATCACTTTGCGACAGCGGCGACAGTGGCGTCCCACTTTTCTTAATAGTCCATGTTCCTAAAGTGCTAGCATTTTTAAATTTGATATCTAATTCTCTAAGTTTCCACTTCTGCCTTATCATTTGGGTATGATATTTAGGTGAATTGGGTCAAATACCTTAGAAGTCTCCACTCAGCTTTTTAGAATTTGAATTGCTGTTAGCTTGTACCAGGCTGGAAGATTCGTATTATTGTTATTGACATTAATTTTCTGTGAGTAACAACAATACCCTTCCGAACAGACTCTACAGACTCTACTTCTTTTCTTCTACTACTAGAGGTGGTACTTTTTTTGTCTTTCTTCAGATCTTATTCAATCTCCTGATTATTTTCCAACCTCTCAGCCAGTTCTGAACGTGTCAGACCACTATTACAGGGCTACATAACAAACTGGTGACAGTGCTCCCAGGGACGTGGCTTAATTTGTGTCCCGAGGTGGAATTGAACCAGGTACTTCTGGATTGAAAACTGTACCATTGCGACTCTACTGTCTATTCTGTGTTAGTAGCTACATAATATCTCAACATCATTGATTATTTACTACATATTGAGAAACAGCACTATATGAATCTATTCGGAACTCTTATGTAATTTATGAAATCACAAAATACAGTTTAAATATTGCAATTTAGTACAACTCCTGCAGTCTGTCAGGTAACTTTGATTAGTTATTATAATCAAATGTCCCACAACTGAATTGGGTCCACTAAGGATCTGATATTTTCTATCCAAATAGCATCTTGATTGACATGCACATGCTTGCAGCATAGTATTCTGGGATACGCTGTTGATATGTGGTACAGAACAAGTGGTCTCATAATAAACGAAATGGTAGCCAACAACCTTGCAAACATACGAGATAAAATACAAAACATTGTTATAAAACAAAGTTACCCCAGAAAAGAAAAGTAGCCACATGCTTGTAGCAAGGTATATTAGGATATACAGGTGGTGGTCAACAGACCAGGTGGTCCATTACACAGAATAGATAAAATGGTAACCATAAGAGTTAAAATACAGCTGATTGGTTCAAAATTAGGTGGCTAATGTTACCCCAAAATTTCAGAAATTGCTGAGGTAGTTTTGGCTCCCAAAGTTTAACCCATCAGCAGTGATTGGTAATGCTTTCTATTTAATATTTAGTATTGAGCTTTATCTTACGGTTTGTAGTACTCAGAATCAGGCTAGTGTTATCTCACTTTCGCAGTTTAAAACTGATTAAAGCCAACTTTTTTTTTCAAAATATCAACTTTTTTCAAGGAAAAAAATCAAATATACATTTGAAAGCAAAAAATAAATTCTGTATACCACTGCATAGCATGAAATTCTACATATTTATAGTTTTTACAAACAGACCAAAGTTACCCCCAGCTATCCAAGTTACCCCAGTTTATGATACTGTAAGTTAAGAATCAGCGAGTATGCTCAAAAAGAATAAATGTCCCTTTACAAAGGCTATATACAATGAAGTAAATCTATCAAGTGGTAATAAATAACCGACAAATACAGTTGCTATCATAGTCATATAATGAAACAATGTTTGAAAGAAGAATACAATATTACTGTTGAGGAGTGAATTTTGAGCGCAACTCAAAAATCCCTCCTCTACAGTGATTATTTGCTCTTATTTAAAACACTGAGGAAAGCGAATTGATTATTGATTACTCCCCTGCATGTTTGAATTTGCCATTGATAAAAACTACCACCATCATAACCACGTGTACTTGATCTCTGCTCAGTGGGTAAAAACGTTTCCAAAGTCCACTGTAAAAATACTAGGGACTTTGAACAAGTTTTTACTTACTAGCTTCTTGTTCCAAATTTTAACATTATAATAAATATTATCTTTCTCTTTTTTAAGGGTGGTAGTTATCCACCTCAAAACAGTGTTCCACCATACCCTGCTGGTGATCGCCCTTATCCTGTTGATCGAAATACACCTGTAAGTATAGGTTGAAAAACCTTACTTTCTCTAGATAGAATCCAACTTATATTCTCAATTCAAGCCAAAAATATCTAGCTCAATGTTCCCCAAGAAATACACTGCTATATTATTTGCTCTAAAATCTAATTTTCTAAGTTAGATACCTACTATGATTATGCAAAGTTTTACCGAAAAAATTATTTTAGGAGAATTAACTTTTGCGAATTTAGATTTTTCATAGGGATTCAATTTTGTCAATCTTTTATTTGAAAAGTGATCAAAATAATGGCAAATATTTACTACAGAGGAGGGATCAAATCATCTCTCCTCCACAGTGCTTATTTGCTCTTATTTCAATTACTTTCTTTGACGTTGTTCGAGCGTCTTTTACTGCTGACTTTGAACAAGTTTTTGCCTAGTGGGAAGGACCATATCCAACCGAAAAACCGCACAATGATATACATAAAATGTGAAAATACTATCAATGTCACATAATAACTCTGACAATGTTACATTTTAGGCACCACCATATCCTGGAGGTCCTGGGATGAATTCAAATAGTAAGTTAATTGCTAAGGCGGCATTTACATGAAGACCGTAGTGAGATAAGACCGTAGCGAAATTCACCTTGTGGTCAAAGCCCATGCTGAGATTATAGCTGTGGTCAAACTCACTACGGGTGTCTTTGACGTTGTTCTAGCGTTTTTATTGCTGACTGTGAACAAGATTTTACCCACTAGGGTGGAGTTGTAAATGCTAATAAATGTTTGTACACAGTGGTCGAAAGAAGTGCAAATAATCACTGTGGAGGAGTGAGTTTTGGGCATAACCTGAAGCTATGCTCAAAACACCCATCCTCTGCAGTGGTTACTTAATCTAATTTCAATTACTGTCACCAATATATTTTTAAATGGTTTATGCAAAAGTTACAAGCATAAATAATTTCATCAAACAAGGGAGTCGTGGACTTGTGACCTTACTGATTGTTCAAGACAAATTTGCTTTTTTAAATTTTGTCTGAACACTCATCACTACGAAACTTAGTGGTGCTTATTTCTATCCATACACAGTAAGTATCTGTTAAAAGTGTTAGGTCTGAAACATATGCCTTCAGCCTGGTGACATGGTATAGAAATTAACCTAGCTTACTAGGCAAAAACTTGTTCAAAGTCAGCAGTAAAGAGCGTTTTTACTGCGGACTTTGAACAAGTTTTTTTCACTGGGAATTTGTATGGAAGTATCATATCAAAATTTTATTACACTTATAAAGTTAATGATTTTATAACATTAGTTATTCCCAGAATAAACAAGAAATATAATATATAAGATAAAATAAAATAAAGGAAGTATTTTAATAGTGAACGAATTATTTCAAAGAAAAGTTATTCTTCTATTGTATTCTTCTATTGTCTAGTGTTTCTTTATTTTTAAATCCTAATAGCAAAACATAACCATGTATATTGTATTGCCTATGTACATAGTTAATGCATGCTTATGTGTATAGCCTATACATGTAACATTTACATATAGTGTATATACATGTAACCAATATATTGCCTATGTAATCTAGGATATGTGCATCTAGCCTTTTTACATGTAGCCTACATAAAAACTGTGATTATTTACCTAATCACTGAACATTATACTGTTATTGAACTTTTTCAAAGTCCGCAGTAAAGACGCTATAGCACGTTGTTCTAGCGTCTTTACTGCGGACTTTGAATAAGTTTTTACCCACTTGGGTAATTAAAATTTGATTTTCTTTTGTTTTAATACTGTATAATTATTTTATAGTGGCACCACCGCCCCAACAAAATCATTTAGATAAACCGCAAGTGCCACCAGCTGGTATGAGCAGTATACCAAATCTGCCAGATATACCAGGTGGAAGTCTACGCTCAAATCAAAACTCCGTAGGTGGTCAAAGCGGAGCTGGTGGTGAAGATGTGGATTTCGATGATCTAACGCGGAGATTCGAAGAATTGAAAAAGAAAAAATAGATGGCTTTGTTTATTTTTACTCTTTTGTGTACATTAAAATTCACCTATGGATACTCTTGAAATTTGCATAAATATCATCAATGGAGAAGAGTACTGATTAAAACCGATTGTTTCTATGATAAAGCAGACTAAGAAATGGTTCACGTTGTAAAGCGGCGTTTACACGCTACGATTTTTAGTCACGATTCGGTACTCTACTAACTGCCATTATGGAAAATCGGCCACGATTTTGAAAAACTGCAAACGTTTAATAGATTTTTGCAGTGTCGTACACACGACGTCTACACCATAATCAGTAAAGTATCGAATCGGCCCGATTAATCGTAGCGTGTAAACACTGCTTAACGCTGTACTTCGAAGATATCCTTTTCTAATTATTAGAATTTATATGATTATTACTGAAAAAATACTCCCATTGACACGAAGTATTAACATGGGTTTTATGTAAGAGGGAGGGAAAAGAGGTGGATTACATCTTCTTAACGAAAGAATCTTGTTATGGACAAAAACTATGTACACGTTGTTTTTTTTTGTTGATTATTTTAAAAGAAACTTAGAATTTAAGCGAGAACTGGAGTCCCTTATTTTTCCCAATATTTTGGAACTCAAGTTTCTTACGAGACTTCATCTGCTTTAGAGGTTAAAATAAATAGCTCAACTGAAAGGCAAGAAGCCCTGGGAACGAGGTTGACAAATAGCTATGGTTGTTTCTTACCGTTTGCAAATTTCAGTACTGTGTTTCTTATTTTTTGGGCAAAATTCAGTTCTGTTTCTTATAAAGCTGTTCCTTATATATAAATATATATATAAAGAACGCGTAGTTAATTCCTAGCGAGCAAAAACTTGTTCAAAGTCGACGTTGTTCTAACGTCGACATCATAGTCTATCATTTAGATCAGGATTCACCAGGCGAGTGATATCCGAGAATAACAATTATATTAATTGTAATTGGTAGCTACTTCAGAGCAATTTATTGTGTAATTTATCATAAAAGATTATTCTGTAGCGTATGTGACGACCAACCTCGTTCTCAGGACTGAAGCCCTGAGAACAAGGTTATGTGACGGCGTTAGATTTTTGTGGTAACATACCCAGTAAGAAATCAGCAAACTTTTTTGAAGAAACAGGTTTAATTCGAAACATCTTTGTTCAAAGCCAGCAAAATAACGCTAGAACAACGTTTTTTGAACGTTGTTCTAACATTATTTTGCTGACTTTGAACAGGTTTTTGCCAGCTGGGATGTAGAATCTGATATGGAGAGGTGTGCCTGCAGGAACACGGGAACAACACACTTCCTATTGTGACGAATCTGCCTGCTGTATTGTGTATTAGAATATCGTTTTGTTAAAGTAACACGTCACATGTTAGACGAGTAAATAATCTTTCGCAAGCATTCGCGATTTGCCGCCGTAAATTTAGCCTGGTTTACATTACCCCGTAAGGTTCGGTTTACATGGACTGCAAGTCTAGTCACATGCTAAAACTAAGCATGCCATTTGTTAACTCATATTTTATAATGTTAGAGTTTCAAAATGTCATTATGAAATCTATTGTTGTTATTTAATTATTCTATTATATACTTTTTAACTATCGTCTATTGTGATGTTTTATTTTTTAATTATGTTATTGTTTAAGTGTTTCCTAATCATCTTGTAATAGAAATTATAATAGCGATTAATAAGAGTTATTAAGTTCTATGTTCCACACGTGTCTAATGTTGGTGTTATTAATTTTAAAACATGGTGTGACGTTAATTTTAACGAACGGAAAGTCTTCCTTTTGCGTTCGCAGCAAATCTTTCGCCATGTGAAAATCAAACTTTATGTTATACGCAGTGTTTAAAATAAGAGCAAATAATCACTGTGAGGGAGGGAATTTTGAGCGTAACTTCAGGCTTTCTAGACTGATGTTATGCTCAAAAATCACTTCTCCACGGTGATTATCTGCTCTTATTTCAAACACTGCTGAAAAAAAAGTTCAAAAAGAACCTATTTGGTAAGCTTAAAACAGATGAAGCTACCAAGAAGGGTGCTATGTCAACGAGCTGGCATTGGATTGGTTTGTTTGGTACGAAAAAACCAATCCGTTGCAAGATCGTAGACTCAGTACTCTTCTCCCTACATTTTATATGTGAGCAGTGTGAGTCCCTAAATAACGTAAATAGTGCAACGTCGAACGACGAACTGGGTTCTTGCTAGGAAGCATCTCAGAATTTCGTGCGAAAAACAATTTTTGCTAAACTAAATTTGTCCAAATTCAGCAAAAAATATTCGTGTCTACCGAAGAAGTCTATCCCAGTGGACCAAAATTTGTTCAAAGTCATCAGTTAGCGTCGTTCGACCTTGTTTTGCGAACTTTGAACAAGTTTTTGGGATTTCACGATCGTTGACTCATTACTCTTCTCTGCAAATCTGAGATAGCCCTCATCAACAAGCTGCAACAGATGTTTGTTAAAACGCCTACCCAGTAGACAACTTGTTCAAAGTTCGCAGTAAATACACTTGAACAACGTTGTTAACATTGTTCTAACGTCTTTACTGCGGACTCTGAACAAGTTTCTACACCTTGGGTATATTAATCCATAAAGTAGGGGGTTAAATGTTAACAAGATTATACATTTTTAATTGGTTTTGGCTTGTGCGATGAAGACAGTGTATAAATCCTTTCCAGTGGGCAAAAACTTGTTCAAAGTCCGCAGAAAAGACGCTAGAACAACGTCATTTGAAGTTGTTCTAGCGTCTTTTCTGCGGACTTTGAAAAAGTTTTTGACCAATGGGTTGGCTCACTATTTTTGTCATGCATACTTTTGAAAGGGCTTTCTTGAGAATACGCTATCGAAACCATGAGTCTCGTATATATTTTACGTATAAACAATGATTATATAGTGTATCCAGGAAGCATGGGCACAAAGTTGTGTTTTTGGTCACATTAGTGAAACGTTTAGAGTAATAAACCACATATTTAGGAATTTGAGTCACCTTCGACTTTTTAAGATTAATTGAATTTTGTGGGAACAAAAGCTTATTATTTTTCTATTCTTCCTTCATTATTAATTATTCATAACTTTCCGTACAATGTGTTTGAGGCAACCTCTTTCTCAGATTTCTTCTCACTCGACGAAATCTTTCGACGTTAAAATGAGAGAAGCAGCTCTGGAATCGAGGTTTTGTTTGCGTTTTCGAACAATTTAGCAACCTAGGTAAAATGTAAAATAAAATGGAATTAACGTCTCCTATTATTTTATCATTTTGAAATTAAGAGGAAATAATCATTGTGGAGGAGAGATTTTTTAGCTTCATGGTCAACACGCAACATTTACCCCAGTGGACAAAAACTTGTTCAGAGTCCGCAGCAAATACGGCGTTCGACGTTGTTCTAGCGTCTTTACTGCTGATTCATTGTCAATCAAGTCATGTCGTTTTAACGTTAATATGTTGATTAGATCCAATATCAAAATGACGTCTCTTCGACGTTCTTATGTCGCAGCGTGCCCGCAGGGAAGTCTTTTTTAACGCTATCCTTCGCTCGTGTTTTTTAATTCATTTTTAATTCAAACTTGTAGAGGATGATTTGCTCAGTGATACAAACAGTTGTTTATAAAAAATATATATGTAATTCTTTTATATCCAATCGTTTAACTGTGTCATTTCCCTCCCATATTTATAAAAAAACATTGCATGCAACTAAACAAGGATACACAACCTCTTAAGGGATCATCTCCGAACTTTGTTACCAGGGGAAGAGTGCTGAATCAATGATCTTGCAATTGATTGGTTTCTTCGTCCCGAAATCTGCTTTTGGTAACGAATTTTAGAGGTGGCTCCTAAGAAACGTTTAATATTGCTCTGGTTAAGTGTTGACCGGTGGGCACACGACGTTGATACAATGTTGGGTGCCAGCGGGGTGATGTTAATATTTGACTACCCAATAGGCAAAAACCTGTTCAAAGTCCGCAGTAAAGACGCTAGAACAACGTTGGAAACGTTGTTCTGGTGTCTTTACTGCGGACTTTGAACAAGCAACAAGCGTACTGGGGTGCGCCATAGTCAAATGTTATTCAAACATTTCAAACCAATCAAATTGAATATGACTTTACACACTAAGCTCCAGCAGGGGTTAAAGCTAATTACAAGTAAAATAGTACCGAAGCATTTCATTGAACTTAAAGATAAACTAAGAAATGGGAAAACGGAATAATATAGTGTCGTAAGATTCCCTGTGGTGACTGTAATGCAGTATACATAGGTGAGCCTAAGCGATCATTGGATCACCTTTTAAAAGAACATGTTCGCGCTGTCAAAAACGGAGATCTTAAAAAAAACGAGATCTCCGATGTCTAATTATAGCTGGCATTTCGACCATAGAGGTTCGACTGTTGTAAGAAAACCATAACTAATGCACGCTATATCTGTATATCCGACAAAAACCACATTAGTATTTCTCATGGCATACCTGAAATACCGGCTTTAGATGAATCAAAAGCAATACGAAAATTAACGGAATGTGCCCAATATTTACGCACTTCGTACAATCAGGTCCGTAAATCTAGTGGCGTTTTCCAATAGCAGTCAGAAAGTTTCACATATATATCGGAACTTTTCTTTTGTTTATTTCCCGATGATAAGACGAAGTACCTCTCGAAACATAACCCGTTATAAAATTATTAGGTCTATAGGCGGATTTTCACTAGCAAATTCGTTCGCATTGGTTGAAAGTGACGTCACCCATGATAAACTATATAATTTCAAGTGTAACTAGACTTACAGACAGCCTAGGAACAAAGTTGATATATATTCCATAGTATGTTTCTTCGCAAAGAATGACGTAAAACTAATCTAATTAAGCCAGACTTGAAAATAAAGTATTCTACACAGTCTCTAAACTTCGTGCCCAGTCTTTTATGGATAACTTAATCGCTTTATCATGAAAAGAAGCCTTAACTATACAACTCAGCTATAGTGATATAGCTACCAAGTATTATTAAATCACGGAACTCATATGTTCGCTCTATGAACTTGTTACCAGTCTTCTTTGCCACTCAAAGCAGAAGTTACAGTGATCGAAATAATATTAAATAATCGCAGGCTACAAACCCTAAAGCTATGCTCCAAAACCCTCCTTCACAGTGATTATTTACTCCTATGTAGTGATGCATGTGTTTGATTTCGAGAAATGAATGAAAATGGTATTTGTCCCTCATAAAACTGTTTACTTTCCCTTGAGAGTATGATTTTGCTACCTAATCATATCCCCTTTGTTTCTGATAACTTAAAGTTATAATTTGTTTCTTTTGCCGCATGTATTTCTTTTCGCCAAATGTGTGAATAAAAGTTATTTGAAAAATTGCGCCAACAGTTTTTTTAAACGAATAAATTAATACCCAGTCTTTTTTTCTATTGAATTTTTTAAACAGGTCCCCACGTGTTTCATACAGACAAAAAGTAATCTCAGTAATAATTGAGAGAGTAAGCTGTGTTCGTATGAGGAGAGAGACGATGTCGTAAAAGAATCGAAAATATAAGAACATGTTACATTGATAATAGAAAAAACCGCCACGAATTAAAGATTACGAAAGATACGTTCAATACATAAATTAGTGTAGTTGTTTAAATAAATTATTCTTAATTTTGTGCTAATAAGGAATGTTATAATATAGCTTGACTAATGAAGTAAGAAATTCAATGAAGACGTTTGTTTATATTAAAGACTTTTTTTAATATCATATCCTTGATTGTTGGTACGAACTCGTTTTAGTAAGGAACTACTATAGCTACGCAATTAAGTTGGATCATTACTGAATAGTTTTTATATATCTTTGATGAGCATAGTCACGGTTATTTGAGTTTAAAGATGACTCTATAAGCTTTATAGCTTTTGTATAACCAATAGTTGAGCAAATCGCAGTTATTATAAACTAACGGCGAGCTTCTGATAACATATCTTCGTTGACGATTCATTTTTTTTGAGAGAGAGAAAGGGAAGTTTTTTACCTTGAAGAGCGTACGGTTACTTGATTTTTGATATGGCTGAGGAAAATGTGGAAGAGCAAAAGATAGTACGAGACGCAACAAATTTCTTGTTCTTCGTACAAGGTATGTGTTTTTTTATTTTATGTATGTTTTTATTTGAAGAGCAGCTTTCGAAATACTCAAAAGATTAAAAAACCTGTTTGCTTCATTTGGAAGAGCAAGACACATATGTTTTATCGTTTTATTTCGTAAATTTAGAAATTCGATTTTTTATCAGATATAAGAGAGTATAAAGAGGGCTATTGAAAATAGAAAATTGAAAATCCCATCAAAATGAATGTTCTTATGTTCTCCATAGAAACAGACGTCAAAGTGATAAAGATTCTAGTTCTTCGTATTGTTCTTTTTTATAAAATTTTCTTAACAAAAGGAACACTGATTTCTCAATGTAAAGGTCTCTGATTTGTTTTTTTGTTTTTATTTTTATTAATAAAAAGGGTCTGATTTCTCCATATTTTATTTCTCTGATTTCTCTGTTTACTACTGTGTAGACCATTATTTTTGCTACAATAAGTGATCATTCGTTTTATGCAAAAAAAACATCCCTTTTTGTTATTTTTTTCGTTAAAAAATATTATTTTTTAAATTTATTTTTTAAAAAAAAGATCTCACCACGTTAAAGGTTAGGCGCAGTAAATACAGAATATTTAAATATTTAACATTTCTAAACTGAAAGAAGGAAGAACCCATGCAAACAAAACACAAAAATGTACATCATTTGTCCTTTTAAAGAAGGAACTTTAACTTCTAGGTCGGATGTAATCGATATATGAAACTGTGTAAACTTGTATGAGGTAGATCAATTTTAAGCGGACTTGGATTACTCAAATGAACTGTGTTATGTTTTTATACAAGTAAAAGTAACATGATATGTTTTGATAAGAACCCTTTTGCACCTTTTTCTCCTTATTGGTGTTAATCTCTTCACAACGTTTCGTATACTATAAATAGTTTTCTCTTGATTATTGTTTATGCAGGGTTTTCTAAACACCTTTTTGTCGTTTCTACAGTAATATATATCTATAAACTTCTTTTTTTCAGTCTTTTTGTCACATAATTGTAAACAAAGATTCTAAGTAGTCAAACCTATAAGTCAAACCAACCTACGTAGCTACCTTAACTACGTAATAAATATCCAGTGGGCAAAAACTTGTTCAAAGTCCGCATTAAAGACGCTAGAACAACGTTTTCGACGTTGATCTAGCGTCTTTACTGCTGACTTTGAACAAGTTTTTGCTCAATGGGACAGCCTTGTGTATAGTTCACACTAATATATTGGATTATAGACATGTGTTTAGTCTAACTATAGCGAAGACATAAGTATTCAACAATGGTAGTGATCGCAAGCCTCAAAATAACTGTTGGACATCACCTGTGGAGGAGAGTACAATTTTAAAAAAATACTCCTCCTCAAGTGATATTATCTCGGCCATTGAATGATAAAGTTTTAAACACTGGGCTTTCTTTTTATTCAGTTGACTTGTATTTTGAATTATAACCGAGCTAACATTCCTTAGTTCAACTACCAGTTTGAGCATTGTCCAAGTAGTTAATTAGATTAGCTCTGCATGTGACTCAGGCTAAAGAAATGTTGCAAAGTAATGAGCATAATTATGGCATAATAGCATAATTATAGCCTCGGATATCGTTTACACTGGATGACTTTTAGTTATGTTCAAATGCTTGAAAAGTAAGCCTTACTCTACTCCAGTCTTTTTAATAAATAATTCTCTTATTGAAGTGATTATCTTAAGATTTAAGCAGGCTAAACTTTTCTTAGCTTTACAGTAACCAGGTCATATGTCACCAAAATAAGTCATTTAGTTGCATTATTACAGAATAATAATTTTGGTTTATCAAACATTTACATTTAGGGGAGAAGAGTAAAAGTGGTTAACCCCCAGTGGGCAAAAACTTGCTCAAAGTCGTCCGCAGTAAAAACGCTATAACAACGTCTTCCACGTTATTCTAACGTCATGAACGCGTTATTCTAACGTCATGAACGCGTTTTGAGAAGTTTCTTTGAATAGGAGGTTATGACATCAGTATCAGTGTGTGGTCAAAATGCAAACCTCTGAATTCACGTTGGCATTTCCTTGCGGAGGAGCATCTTTGGAAACTAATTAGCCTGTTGGCTGCAAATTAGCCTCCAAAGAAATTCCTCCACAGGAAAATGCCGTCGTAAATTCAGAGGCCTGGAAATGAAAACAAATAATCACTGTGAAGGAGTAATTTTTGAGAAGAGCTTTAGACCATGAAGTATGAATCTATGCTCAATAATCCCTTATACATAGTGATTATTTACTCTTATTTTGACCACTGATATGTTCGTGATGTAGGTTATAAGGCTCCATGCACATTACGATCACATTTATTGTGATAATGCTTTGTTTACATGACGATAATAGCTTGATTCATTCTCTTTCTAGAACTTGCAGCTAATCTTCCAGCTAAAGCTTTACAATCAGTTAAAAAGAATAATACACAAGATTCAACCATCGACGATGATGATGAAGATTCAGACAGTAATGATTCAGGTTTCGATGGCAGTAACGAAATATCGCCACATAGTATAAATGCACCGTTATTAAATAGTAACGACGTAACACAACGTCAACCTAAAAGCGAAAGCAAGAGATTTGAATGCCTAATATGTGGTAAATTTTTCAAACGTCGATCCAGTTTATCTACTCACAAACTCATACATCTAAATGTAAAACCATTTACGTGCCCCATATGTTCAAAAGAATTCTTAAGACGATCAGATCTTAAAAAGCACGCATTAATGCATAGCGGGAAGAAACCACACGAATGTCCCGAATGCAAAAAGGTATTTTCACAATCATCAAATATGTTGACTCATATGAGACGCCATACGGGTGTACGACCATTCTCTTGTCATATTTGTGGACATGCATTTTATAGAAAAGTTGATGTAAGAAGACACCAACTAAGACACCAGAAAGAAAATAACGTTGGAATGACAATTACGATACCTAACAAATAAAAAATTGATATATTCCTACTGGTATACGATGTATAGTCAGCGTACGAAAGACGGCGTTTTGACATGCGAGTTGATTTTGAAGTCGCCAGTGATCGAAGTAAATTATCACTGTGGAGGAGGGATTTTTGAACATAGTTTCAGGGTTTTGTTGCCTCTTGCTGTGCTCAAAAATCACTCTTCCGCAGTGATTATTTGTCCTTATTTCGACCAATGGTCGCGTACCTACTGGAAACGATATAAGATATTATTGACACATATGGTCGAATTACTATACACAAAACGTTAAATATATAACATTTTACAAAATGACAAAATACAGTGCTCGAAATAAAAGGAAATAATCACGGTGAAGGAGTGATTTTTGCTAAATAATTCCTTCTCCACATGGCTTATTTCCTCTTAATAATGATTACGTAATATTGTCATAAAAATTGGTTCAAATGGCGTCAACATTGTAGTAACATCATAAGGGCATTGCCGTAGTCGAAATAAGAGTAAATAATCACTGCGGAGGAGTAATTTTTGAGCTCAAAAATCCCTTCTCCACAGTGATTATTTACTCTTATTTTGAGCACTGTATTGATCCAAACGTGTGCCCATTGGGATCCCTGTACAGTGTTTGAAATAAGAGCAAATAATCACTGTGAAGGAGGGATTTAAGAGCATAGCTTCAGTCTCTGTATCCTGAAACTATACTCACAAGTCACTCCTCCACAGTGATTATTTGCTCTTATTTTAAACAAGTTGTATATATAGACATTTATAAGATTTATCCTAGTTTTATATATATTTCTAGTGGGCAAAAACCTGTTCAAAGTCAGCAGTAAAGACGCTAGAACAACGTCGAACTACTTTGTTTTAATGTCTTTACTGCGGACTTTGAACAAATTTTGCTCAATTGGATATACATATAAAAAACATATACTCATACACTAAAAATAATAATTTTGGAAGTAAACAATACCTTTTTTCAAATATTTAAACAGACTGCTTGTCCAGAGCAAAAGTAGTATTTACAAAGTTTTTTTGTGGGAGGAGAAAGTGAAGACGAAATAACAATATTCGATTCAAAACCTCGTTCCCATTATTTTTATAGGGGTAAGTCTGACCCTGGTTAAAATAGAATCTATTTTGGCAACAGTTATCCCAGTGGGATCTGCAGGGATCTAGTACTCTTGTTCCCTCGATTGCGCTATCACGTCGATTCCTCCTCGATTTCCAGTTTCGTATTTAATAGGTAGCTCGAGAAACAGTAGATTGCGAAAGAATCAGTCTTTTAAAGTCGCATAATCACCCTATTTTGTCAAAATTCTAAAATCTATATCAAGTTCGCTATTGGCAATTTCTGATCAGGGATCATTTATAAATAACAGGAATTGGGTCAAATAAGCAATTATTTTATCAAAAACTAGCTGCAGCTTTATGTAATCATGCAGAAAAGCGATACAGTTTGGCCAAACAAGTTAGCATAAAAAATACAAAACTTTAATCACTCGTATCTCCACTAATAGTTGTCTTTAAAGAATGAGATGTTCTGACATTACAAGCTCTCTTGTTATTTATTTGGAATTTTGACCAAAATAGGGTGATTATGTGACTTTAAGGTTGATTTTCATTAGGCGGAAAATTCCGCGCGAAAGCCAAAAGAAGACATTCTATTGGTAGAAATTAACATCACAGTGTTCGTTTCGAATAGCGCTCTTCTCCACATTGTACGTATTGATTTTTTAGGTGTTCTGAATCACGTGATAATTACTCAACCTCGTTCCCAATAAGAAAGCGATTATAAATGTAAGGTGGAACGATGGCGCCTTTCAGTACCCATAAAATAAGCAGATATCGATATTATTTTTTATCTCACGGAAAAGACAAATTTTGTTTTAGAATTTTTGTTCTGATATTTCCACAAATAAGAGGATGTTAAAGTTAAAACCTATTATCCTAACCGGCAGAAACCTGTTCAAAGTCAGCAAAATAACGTTAGAACAACGTTTACAGAACGTTGTTCTAACGTTATTTTGCTGACTTTGAACAGGTTTTTGCCGGCTGAGATTATAGCTGTCTTAAGTTCTCCAAGATGAATTTTCAAAAAATGTCCAATTTAAGAAGTGGTTTATCTTTGTAAATCCAACTAAGTCATCATATGATTACTTCAATACTCAGAAAGAAAAAAATAATTGTAAAAATTAACACCACAAAAATTTTGTTTTATCGTACAACTGAATGATTACGGCAAAACGAACAGTGCGATACTAAACTAATGAAAGGGACAGACAGGGAAAGGGAACAGAAAAAAAGAAGATTTCTCGTGTCTTATCCAAAGATGTACTTAGGCTATCATTCCTTTCTCCACTACTTCCTTGTTTTTTCTTTCCTTTAAAATTCTTGGTATATAAGAAAGTTGCTAATCTCTTTATTATGAGTAAACCATTCAATCGACCACATTAGGAAAGTGTCAAATGATTTTTTGATTTTATAAATAAAACTTTGGTCACATTTTGTTACATGGACAAAAACATTTCAAAGTCCACAGTAAAGACGCTAGAGCGTTCAAACGTCTTTACTGCGGACATTGAACAAGTTTTTGCCCACTGTGTAGATACATATTTTCGAGTTTTGATATAACTATAGCTGAAAACTATACTCAAGAAATAGGTGATGTAAGACAGTTGCTTGCTTTTTGTTAAACACCCAATCGGATAAGATGTGAAAATATATTATAACCTGTTGAAAAGTTATTTCATATATAGAAAACGAATACAAACTCGTTTCCAGCTTTTTTCTACTGGCAAATAGCTATATAATATATAATGCACTGGAAATGAGGTTGATTATAAGACTCGGCACTTATCTCATTTTTTATTCAGCTACTAGTGAACTAGAAAGAAACTCAAGTAAACTCCAGTCTTCTTTTCTTACGGTCGAGACCTCCTGATATTCCGCATATTGCCATATAAGTCTCTCTTTAATAAGAATATTTCAAGGGGAGAGGGGGGGAAGGAATGTGTCAAAATGAGCGATTCTTTTCTCTGAAAATGAAATATGTTTCGGCCAAAAAAGATTCACAGAGTGAACATCGAAAACACATAATATTCAAGCAACTTCCTTATGGAAAAAAACTTTCGGTAAATGTGGACTTTAAGCAGGAAGATATTTTTAAAAATTCCAAAAGTGGTACAAAATCACTAGAAATATCCGCCTACTGAAGTCCATATGAAGTTTATTTTGTTAGTAAGAGACAGAAATAAAATTTACAGGGGAGAGTACTGCGTCAATGATCCATTGCAAGCTCATTGAACTAACGCACTTCTGCACAGTTTCATTTTTGTTGAATTTTGTCAATTTTAGTTGATTTAACCTAAAACAGGGGCAAAAGATTACTGAAAACGAGACATAGAATTAAAATGGTATATATGCATGTAAGCCCACCTAAGTCCATGGACCATGGGCTTACACAACGACTATTTTGCCGGATTTTCAAAAATTAATTGCTGACAAAGCTAAACTTTTGGTTTATACTGTTTTCTTTCTGTTTCAATATATCAAAAACTGCCGTGTTCAGCCATCGCTGCTTTTATCAAATAAATGGTCTTTCACGGAAAATAAACAAGGTACTTCTTGACCATTGTTTCGCGGATTGTATGACTTTACTGTTACTGACATATTTACAGAGCCACCACGTAGAAGAACCAGCATTATATCCTTGGAAAACGCCCTTTGGTACGTGTCCATCAACTTTATTATCTTTGACAATCTTATATCTGTCGCTACTGTTTTGAGTTCAAATACTATAACGCTTGCATTCGTGGTATTTTATAATTATATAATGAATGAACTATATTATAGAAAAACAAAGTGAAAGGAAAGACAGAAGAGGATATAAGAAGAAAAAAAACTTCAGAAAAAATTGCAGTATCGAGTAGTATTTATTTTTGTGAAAATATCGTTTTCTTGTCACAGATTGCGCTTTATTTAATGTTCTGACTTGTTGGGTCCTATCAAAGACCTGTTAACCCTATTTCTATTGGGGAGGGGGAGGCACAATGTGCCCTGTCATACTTTCTTTCATAACTCCTAAATTATAAATTATACGACTTGAAATTTTAGCAATTTTCCTATAATTTATTTAGGATGATTTTGAAAAATACTATTTTTGGTAACTAGGGATAGTTTTCCGTTAGCAACCCCATTTTTGACAGGTGGGAAAATAAATTCAAAATATTTTTTTTCTTATTATTTTTGCTTGAAAAACGTACTGGCAAATTTTGGAGATAAATTTTGCCATAATGTTTATTATGTGTTGACCTAACATTCTGGAGAGTTTTAACACTACAGTATGGTTCTCTATCAAATGATTCTCCGAGTCCAAAAAATAGGGTTAAAGCAAGTTTACGAAAGTGAATTCACCATTAATATGCAATATAGTTATTACTCTGAGCATTGCTAGGAAGAAGTCGAGAAAAGAATCTATGTGTTCTTTATCTCATGAACGTAGTTTTGTAAAACAAATTTTTTATTGCGAATTGTACCTCAAACCTTTTGTAATTTATTAATGCAAATGAAATGTCTTAGTTGGGAAATGTTGGACTTCCATTATTCGAAACCTGCACTTATTTAAACTTCTCGTTTATTTGAACCAATCCATTTCCATTATCTGATTATATTTAACGCATAAAAACCATCTTTTTTAATCCATAAAATTTTGCAAGTGATTCGAATTTTCATGCCGTCTCCAAAGTTTCCCCTTGACTTCAACAGCAGGTCACCACATGACATGGAGCCTCGACTTCAACAGCAGGTCACCACAGGAATAAATACTTCTTTCGCCCCTAAATATAGGTCTCTAGGCCACAGGGGTTCCAAGGGTAAAAAGAAAAATGAATAAAAAAAAAATGCGAAAAAAGATAAATTCCGGATTTATTGTTGCAATTGAGTATATAAGCAAACAATGCGGAAATGAATTAGTTTTCTTCCGCAATGTTCTTCCGCAACGAGGTTGCGTTAGTAGCTACTCTTCTTAAAATAATAAACCGATAGATGAGTTTTTGTTTGTTTCCCGGTGGAGGAAGAAGAGTAAAGAACAACATTACTTTGAACAAGTTTTTGCCCACTGGGAAATTTTCTAATATATTTATTTTATACTCGTTCTCTAGACTATGGAATAGTCGGTCGGTAAGACAGCTGGGTAAGAGGCCCTGGAAACAAGGTTGGGAAAATATAGGAAAAAGTAATTCGCATATAAAAAACGCGCATTAATACCAACCCCGTTTACCTTTTGCTTCTCATTCTTACTATAACTTTACGTGACTAGGTAAGGGCAGAAAAATGGCCATGGAAAAGAAATAACATAATAATAATTAAATAGAAGCGAAAATTAAAAAGAAAGTAAGTGCCTCTATGGTTTTTCGCTTAATATCTGTGGAACTTACATATAATTGAAGAATAAAAAAATATGTAGGAAATTAAAATAAATAAGCCAACCTCGATCCGTCAAGAGAAAAGAAGCGTTGAGGAGGTTGAAAATAGGCAGGATTTAGCGGAGGAAAAGGTGGGGTTTAAAATAAAGAATAATCTGACATCAAAAATTAAAAGACTTCCAACATATTATATATATAACAGGACCTGTGTATTAATCTTTTTAGATAATAATTTTGTATTTTAATTATTACATTATTTGGAAATTGTTCAACGATGTTACGAATAAATGTTATGACATTTTCCACGTGGTGTGTTTCCATAAATATTGATCGGTTCATTTCCTCCCCTGTATTGATGAGATAAAATGCAGCTGTACATTTATTTCCTTGCTATCGCCTTTTTTGAACTGTCAACATGACAGATGGATAGAATTAATTGCTCAAAGTATTTATAGATCAAATTTCCTTACAACCTCGTTACCAGGTAATTTGTAACTAATATGCTAGATACTAAGCAACCTGGTAATTAGGTTGTAAGGAAATTTGATCTATACTTTTATGAGCAATTAATTCTATCCATCTGTCATGTTGACATGCGCATGGACGAAAAAGCACTTCACCTTTTTTTTAGGGGGATTTTATTGGACACCCCACCGCAATTTTATTTTCGATCAGTCGCGTAGGGCTCTGCGGAGGAGAGTGGAACATTTTTATATCGACTCCTTATGATGTCACGTGCAATTAATGAATATGTACACGTCGTACTGAGAAGAGAGATTATGCATCACATCTCTAAAATGCGACCTCTATGACGTCATATAGTGAAAGTTTAAAATCCTACTTCCGTTCAATGTAATTGAGGATTTGAGGAATTTTTTCCCCGTGGTATAATCATCATAATTATCGAATGTAAATATTTGGTAAATTACTCCTTGACATTCATATATGCGAAATTTGAAAATTGAATTTCCCCAGCAGCGTATGATCGAATCAATAATCGTTTAACAACGTAAAAAAATTGCCCAATCCCAGTGGGCAAAAACTTGTTCAAAGTCCGCAGTAAAGACGCTAGAACAACGTCTTCAACGCATTTTTAACATATTTACTGGGAATTTCATTGAACAAGTTTTTTGGGATACAGTTATAATTGACTTTGACTGGATTTCCATATATGGTAATACATAGCCCGTTTACGTAGGACCGTTTTCGGAGAGATAAAAGGCTCTGGGGACGAGATTGGTTTTCGGTAGTATTTCATTTATATTGGGAAACGAAATAGCCCGACCTAGTTCCCAGGGCTTCTTTCCGCTTTCTGGAAATAGCCAAAATATCATCCTTAAATCTACCACAACTGCACAATATCGAAAATCTTCTAAATCCCTGAGTGTTTATTTAGACTGATGACATTAGTAATCAGGTGTCGTCCGGCCGTTTTCAATAGAGACCGATTACTAGGGCCGTAAATGTAGTAAGGCTAAGTGTTTATTCACGATGAATCTGTTCCATGGTAAAGCTCAATATGTTGGATAATGTGGTAAGAATGTGGTATTGTATATCTTTTAAAACTAGTGACTTGACGTCACGATATGGCGCGCGAAACATAAACATTGTGTGAATACAATGAACGATTATAAAAACGACAGATATCTATTTTGAAAAACACAATTGTGTACGCGATAATATCTACTTTGTAGAACATAATATGCAAGTAGAAGCTTAAAATTTAGAAAAATAGACTATATTTGGGGGCGTTTTACCCGTTAATTAAATAAATTGATTATAATTTTTACTAGCAAATCATCATATATTACCAAACAATTACGTTACGTCAAAAGCTCATTTTTACGTACTTTAGTCGAAACGTATGGAGAGACCTTTTAAGAATGCCTTCTCTAAACGTAAAGTCTTAACTCATATCAATATCCGATAGCGCCCAATACGAGTATACCCAAAAACCTGTTCAAAATCTACAGTAAAGACGTTAGAACAACGTTGTTCCTGCAGACTTTCAACAAGTTTTTTACCGACTGGGTATAAATCTATCGACTCAAACTCAAGGAAACATCCCTGTAGATATTCTCCCCGAGAGCACCTTGAGTTGTCCTCCATCCTCCTAGAGTTATCTAATAGAGTATCCTGGATCAAAAAACCTTTAAGACCAATCACTCCCGATAATATAGGAGAATGTGCATAAAATTTTATCATCTCAGTCGACAAAAAATTCTGTTCAAAGTCAGCAAAATAACGTTCGAACAACGTTCAAAGAACGTTGTTCTAACGTTATTTTTCTGACTTTGAACAGGTTTTTGCCGGCTGGGATATATCCCTAATTTCATCATACTGCGTTGTCAAACAACAAAAAGTCTCTCATAACTTTAATTTTGAACTATTTCGTGATAAAATTACATGAATGAACGTTACCAGTAGAAACTTCATATCAACTAACAATGGACGACACTATAGTAAATAATCATTGTAATGGAGGTGTTTTTTAGCATAGTCTCAGGCTTTGCAGCTCGAACTACGCTCAAATTGTCTCTTTCATAGTGATTATTTGCTTTTTTTATCAATACCTCACAAACGGGCTGATAAATAAATAAATAAATAGAAGACGCAAAAAGATGTTCATAAATTAATAAAACAAGAATTGACGTCACACTCTTAGAAATGACGTCAAATCTCAGATAAAAAAAATATTACTTGAGTGGTATTTGTCGAAGTAAGTTCATCAATATGTCAGGTAAAAGCCGACGTTCCACAAGAAATGATGCAAAAAAGCAAAAGACAAAACATCACAATGAAGAACGAAATACAAAAGAAAATAAATTCCCATTAATAAAACCTAAAAGTGAAATTGATGTCAAGGAAGATAGTAGCGGATTCGAAGAAGAAGAAATTAGAATCCTTCCAATCAGTAGTAGGTAAGAGATTGTTTCAATATTTGAAGTGACTACGTACTATCTCAGTGGGCAAGTTCCTTTCTTCAACGCAAAAAAGGACGTTGTTTTGACGTCAGAACCGTCAAAACAACGGGTTTTTTTACGTGCTGGCAGGGACAATTTCCAATGCTATGTCAGCATCTTCTTAAATCACCCTATAGGCACTGGGTAGTCAACATAAAAATACGTTGTTTTGACGTCTGGCCACTGAACTATGGTATCTTACAGTCTTATGCATTTCCATCATGGAGTGTAAGAGGGACAAAATGCATACCAATAACGACAAGTTTTTATGACAATTGCTTCTTCCACTTTGTACAGTAAGGTTAAAGAGCAAAGGAAATAGACTAAGTTATAGCTATTGGAGAGCAAGGCGCGCTATACAGCGATTCTTATTTGCAGTTTAGCTATGGAAACTTTTTGCAGAGACTACATCTCTAGTCTAGAACCTTATGGAAATTGGCATTACTATTCTTCTTCTTGCAACAGACCTACACGTTTTTTTTATACAAGAAACTTAAGATTTCAGCGATTTCAGTTTCTTATTTTTGACCAAAATTTTGGAACTCGAGTTTCTTATTTGTTTCTTAACTTATCAAAGTGAAAATTGCAGCATATTAATAAAATATTAACAAAAGATACAAAATGAAATGGTTCGTTTAACAATCAACCTCGTTCCCAGGGTTTCTTTTATCTTGACGACGTCAAGAGAGAAGAAGCCCTGGGAACGAGGTTGGGTTTAGCGCGTCTTTTGTTTTCGTGACAAGTAAAGAACTGTGCTTTGGTCCAAATAAGAGACATACATCTCTTTTAGAGGTTAAAATCTCGAAACAAATTTATCGTTGTTTCTTGCCGTTTGCAAATGTCGGTTCTGTGTTTCTTATTTTTTTTGACCTAAATTCAGAACAGTCTCTCATAAAGCTGTTTCTTATAAAAAGGAAAACGCGTGTTCACAAATAAATAGTGTAACTTGTTGTAAATGCAATAAAATCTCTTTTTGTGCAGTCCTTGCAACAAGTTCTATTTACTTTGAGCAACTAACGCCTCGTTTTCATGTACTTGTAAAAAGGTCTATGTCACGTGACATGATTGTTTTTAGATATGCTCTTCTTCCACCTATCGATTGTGATGACAGTGATAGCAAAACATCGCTAAGTTATGAAATTATTCTTGAAAGAAGTAGAAGTAATCTAGAAAAACAAAAATCCATTGCATTACCACCAATAGAATCTAGTGATGGTGTACCAACTAAAATTAATGCCTTTTTACAGAAGAATTACGACCGAATTCGACAAGAGCAAGCTGAAATATTAGAACCAAGTAAAAAAACAAAAACACATACAGTACATAAGGAAATCAAACGAGGTGATTCTTGGGAATTAATTAAAGCTGAAAAGATAAGATGCAACGAAATGAAAAGTCACGAAGCAAAACTTAAACGAGAAAAATTATTACAACAACAAAAAACAACGAAAAGACATAATAAGGAAAGAAGAAATAGGAATCGTCGCAAGGTAAGATTACACTAGGTTCCCAGTTCGAGCGACTGCGCGAATACGTATTTAGATTAGTCTGAGCTCCAGTCCCAAACTACAAGTAGCAGTTACTACTACTTGTTGTAGTTTGGGACTGGAGCTCATGCTAATTTTGATCGGCTGACGCACTTTTCGTTCGCCTGATAGTTCCAATTGATTGAACTACTAGGCGAACTAAAAACGCGCCAGCCAATCGAAATACCGGGTTTACGTATTCGCTCGTGGCTGCAACCAGTCTGGAAACGCACCATAATAGGCAACGATAACAAAATGAGCACAAGTGGTATTTACGGGAATCAATAATTTGAATAGTTACTTCACAACGAAACAGTTTTGTTTAAATACACCCTTCTTCACTGATCTCTCCATATAACTATGAAAAGAATTTGATGTTTCTTGAGCACAAAGAAATGAAGTAACTTTGTGAGTAGCCTGTACTAACTTTTTTGCCGCGGGGCGGGTCTGCGAAACAGGCTACTTTGTGAGCCAATAAAAAAACTTGACACGATTTTGAATGTTTTGTTCTTATTTTGGATGTAAACTTGCAAGTGTCCTTTCCGTATCTTCAGTTAAACATTTTAAGTAATTATTAAAATTTGTTTTTCGTTCTAGAAACTTGGCAATACCTATGCTGATAGAATAGATGAGACAACGTCCGAAGAATGTTTTTAGAATGTTTATTTAAAACTTATTTTTGAAAAAACATACCAAGTATAAAAAAGTTCTTATTGTGCTCTCACGGCCAGCAAAGACGTAGTTTTGTGTTGTAGACACCAAAACATCTTTTCGATGTGGATTGAAGAAAACCCCTACTACTATGTTCTATCTTAGATATCCGATATTTAGCTACACCCACCCGAGATAAAAAACATTTTTTAACTTTTGGCAGCAATTAATGCAACCCTAAACCACTAGTTGCACTCCATTTGAATATTCAGACCGATTATAGTTTTTTTTTGTGAGAAAAAAGAAGCAACACACATACAGAGCTGAAATTTGCAATCAGTAAGAAACAACGATATATCTTTTTCGGGGTAGGTAAATTATGAACATGTCTAGCAAGTCTGAAACTCTCGAAATAAGGCCTAGAAGTAACGTTTTGATTGAATGAAGTATTAAAAGCAAACATTTTGCTTAAATGTATTATGTCTTAATATACAGGTCTGTATTTTGTCACAAAACTTTAAACAGCAATAACTTGAAAACTATCGAAAAGCAACTATAGACCTATATATTATTTTTGAATATTTTTTTGAGCTCCATCCAATGGCATTAACACTCTTTAAAATTCTCCACAAAACATTTTTGGATCTGAGGAACAGGTGGTCAAGAGATAAAGAAAAATACCACCTTACATTTTTGTCAATCTTGGGTTCTTTTATCACATTTAAGCGAAATGTTTGCTTCTAAACACATAAGATTATTTAAAAAAGGTGTTAAATGTTTTACATTAAATGTAATTTAAATGTACTTCTACTGAAATAACAAAATACAGTATCTCACGTATACTAATTTGTAAAAATTGCGATAGAAAACCTTTTGGCCACATAATTGTTAAAAGATATACTTCATAGGTCATTTTGGACCAAATGTGATGCGAAATATCGTCAACAGCATTTTTTTAATGCTGCAGCTTACAAGTCTCAATGAATCGATTTTTAAATAAGCGACCCCCGGTTACCGGATACCATCTGCGAGGAGTAGTGTTTTTAGTATGGTTTTCAGCTCTAAGTTGAAACCTATACTCAAAAACACTCCTTCACAGATGATGTCCGACAGTTATTTGCAGGCTTAGTACTTGAAGGTAATACTATATATAAGGGACCATCTCAAAATTTCGCTCCAAAACCAACTTTTTTGTTAGGGTTAAATCTTCGGTACGAAGAAACCAATCCATTGCAAGATCATTGTACTCTCCTCAGTAGATTTTATTTCTGAGACGGTCCCTAAGTCCCATCCACCCGGTAAAACACTTCTTCTGATCCAGATGCTGATTCGATCAAAAGGTGTATTTTCATAAGATAAAGAAACATGTCCTTAGCTTGGAACATTTAATTAACTATATATCTGAGAATCTGTTCGCAATTCTGTCGGAAATACGAAAAATTATATCCGATAATTCCCGTAAAAGTATATAACGTGCGTCAAATGCAAAGAGAGACGAGTGTTACATAAAACGAACTATTACCAAAAGAAGACATTCAATTAGTAGAACTTGACGTCACACCATGTGGAAATCAACCCTTACGAAGAAGCCATTCATTTGCAAGATCATTCACTCAGTACTCTTCTTCTCAGAGGCTGTTTACAAAACTAAACAAACTTACTATCACGTTCCTATGAGACTTTGTTTAATTGTATATGAGTGGCAGAAGGGTGCAAGCCTGTGTAATAATCGCCAGACATCAACTGTGGAGGAGTATTTTTGTTGAAAAATATAGCCAAAAACAATCCTCCACACATCCGGCAGTTATAATCAGATTTGGGATGGCGTTATGTCAACAAGCTTGCACTTGATTAGTTTCTTCAAAATTACTCAGTGGGCAAAAACTTATTCGAAGTCTGTAGTAAAGATGCTAGAACAACGTCTTCGACCGGAGTGCGCTATAGTAATAGCGTACTCTGTCTTTGACGTTGTTATAGCGTCTTTACTGCTGAAATAAGTTTTTGCCCACTGGGTATTGACTTCGTACTTCCCTTAACACAATCTATTTACAGAACCACATAATGTCACAATATAACTGCAGGACATCACCTGTGGAGGAGAGTTTTTGAGTACAAAGCTGAAAACTATATTAAATCCACAGTGATGACCGGCAGTTATATATTCAGGCCTGGACTCCAGTGTTTATATAAAGATTTCAGTTAAATGAGTTTAAAATTCTCCATTTACTGCTGACGCTGCAGATGATGCAGCATAAAACATTTCCATTGGTCGATTATCCTGCCAATGATTTTCGTAAATTTCTGAAAGTGTCTGAGTACCTTCAAGAAGTAGATACTCGGTCGCTTCACTACTACCAGACGTCGCGATAAAAATGTCAAATTTATCATCTGACGATGAAGAGTTATGTAAGGGTACTCCTCCTTCGTCTTTTTGCAATAGTGCCTGACGAACGGATAAATATCTTTGCAGATGTACGATAGTAGCGTTCGACGTAGTCTTCAAATACCGAGCGCCTTGAAACGTATCAGCAAAGTCCGGATGAGGTTGAAAAACGAGTTCGATATCATCTGGTTCTAGGTTGACGATAGGAGTAATCTCAACACCGGGCGTGGTAGGTGTTTTTGGAGTGCTGGTACTGTCTTTGTGTTTTCGTTTTGGAATTTTTTGTGAGGAGCTAGTAGATGTGGTTTGGTTATCAGTAGGAGTATCACAGGGTGTGGTATTTTCTATAAAAAAGAAGGTATCAATGTATCAAGATATCAAAAACCAGAATCATATAAAATAAAAACATTTAACTTTAAAACTTCTTCTTAAGTCCGCAGTAAAGACGCTAGAGCAACGTTGGGGTAATTCTTGAAGCCTGATTCCATCTGTGCGGACTTTTACAATGAAAATATTCTTGTATTTAATCATAGTTCGTAGCATCAAACCTGAAAACAACATCACGTGTGGAGAATTGCTTTTTAAACATAGTTTTCACCTTTGAAGCTGAAAACAGTATTAAACTGAAAGTCCTAGCGGCTTAAAAAAATCACACGTTATATAACATATAACCAATAGGGTTTTTTTAAGGAAATTTTTTCTCACATAGCTATAACCTATAGTCGAGAACAAAGGATTATAACATTTAAACATACTGAAGCCCAACAAATCTTTTACCCTCATTTTATTGATCTATTAATTTTAGTTTTTTTTAACAATTTTGTTTCTGTGGCAGCAACATTATCTTATCTCTGTGGCAGCAAAATTATCTTGGTAAGTTTACATTCCAGCCTCGTCCCCGTTGTTTCTTCTCTCTTAACGTTTTCATCGGAAGGAAGTAAGAGAATTTTCTTTTTTCTATCTCTTTGGGGGCGTCGGGAGAGAGAGACCACCGGAAGCGAGGTTGGCATAAACTGTTGTTACCCCGGGAACTTACAATGATCGAATTGTTAATAAAGGAATTATGTCTCTTCTTTATTAACAATTTTTTCCATTATCTATAGTCTATTTTATCATTTTTTTTTATCATGTAATTACGGAGAATAATCGGAACCGAAATAAATGATTAGTGTTATTATTATGCAGCAAGATTGGCGAACTTCGATTCCCCTTCTAAAACAAAAACATTTCTTTAGCTTAGACTCACACCATCTATCATAATGATGAATGATTTTTAATAATAATACGATCGAAATTGATCGTGGCACTTTTGTATAAATTGCACTGTGGATATCTTGAAAACGAAGGAATGTTAAAGAAAACATTTATCACTTTTAGCTCCTTCCCCCTCCAGATATTGAAATAAGGCCCTGGAGGTTATATAAAAGAATATGGTACCATACATTTCTCCTGAAATGCCTTCGAACACATTAAATCTCTCGACCAATTGACACATCAATGCTCCAAATTGAAATATAGGTCTGTGCAGGTTTTTCTATAATTTCCAAGTTATTGCTATTTGAAGTTTTGCGACGTTATCAATGGGCAAATTTAGGGAAGATTTGGCCAAATTTCGGCAAATGATATCTCAGCTTCTTAAAGGTACATAATCACTTTATTTCAGTCAAAATTTCAAAATCTATGTCGATTAGATGAGTGACACATACTGATCATAACCAGAAAATTTCAGAGTAACAACATGTCAAAGCGAGCAATTCTTTCTCTGAAAACAGAATATATTTGGCCAAACAAGATGGCTGCCACATAGTGAACATTGAAAACACACAATTTCCTACAACTTCAATCACTTATATCTGCACCATATTCATCCATCCAAGAAATTAAAAAAAATCCAAAATTGGATTTTAATTTTTTCATTTTGTTTATAGGGTTCGTTTTTGGGGAAAATTGCCTAATTTTAGGGAAGGAAAATATTGAAGGTGTGAAATGTTAAGGTAACAGGCCTCTGAATTCACAACGGCATTCCCCTGTGGAGGAGCATCTTTGGAGACTAATTTGCAGCTTGTCCGTCATGAAGCCTGAGGTAATAATATTAATATGAATTGACTTTTATGTCTTTCATGGTTCTGAAGCTATCAATGTGTTGCCCAAAATTAGCCTAATTGGGTCCCTCTTGATGACATCACAAAACTTAAAACAGCAATAACTTGATAACTATCGGAAACACCAATAGATGTATAATCATTTTTGAGCTCTATCAAATGATAAGTTTTTTAAAATTTCCAAAACATATTGGATCAGGGGAGCGTTAGGTGGCCAGGGATAAAGAAATGATGCCACCTAGCATTTTTGTAATCTTAGGTTCCTGTTATATCACATTTAAGCAAAAATGTTGCTTCTAACACTTCATTGCATACAGACCTCGATATTGTGATATAAGAGCCTGTACTAACTAGCTTTATATATCAGTATTAATCATAAGAAACACGATTTTGGATTATTTACACCTCATTATTTTTAACTCATGATTTGGTGTAAAATACACTAATTGTTACAAAAATGGTATACTTTTGTAAGCAATATAATAATTTACCACAAAAAAATACAACGATGTTGAATCAAACAAATCCAGAATATAAAAAATCTTCTACAATTACAACAGCTATCCTCCATCTCAAGCAATAATTATTTTAGAGAGTTTCCATATGGAACACTATATAATGAAGAACACTATACAATAACTTCTTTTTTGTGCGCTGCAGTGCAGTGCAGTGCAGTGATTGGTTAAAATATTTGTTTTGTTTAAATATGTTTTTGAGGACCGAGGCCGAGAGACTCACACTGAGAATATGATTTTTGTTCATAGATCAATCAAAACAAGCAAAATGCGATTGAAAACAATCGATATTCATGAAAAACAAAGATTGGATATTGATTGCCAAAGGGATAACATCTATGATGAGAACTCGGATAACTAGGAAAGATAAGAAAACTAGGTGGTGCAAAATCAAACAGTTCTAAGCAATCTATTTGGAAATTATCTTGGACTCTCAAGAGGTCAGAACACTGACCATAGATAAACATTTTTTTTTTTATAAGGAACTTAGTGGCCACACAAATGTTTGAAAAAAATTCAAGAGCAATTCAAGTTAACATTTCAAGAACATCTTCATATTTCAAAAACAGCAAGGAAGTTCCTATAAATGCTGCTTTAAGACTTTGCAAGCCTTTGAAAAATAAATTTCCAAACAGTAACTTTTCTTGAAAATATTATTTTTCCTGGACTTTTTAGGCGAAATACCTATCGTTTACTGCTGAATTTCACAGAGTCTCCATTGCATGTTTATGTTTGTGGGGAGCTGAATAATGCCTAAAAATGCTGTCCACCGAGGTTGCGCGACAAGGACATTTTTTTTGGTTCCAGGTCCCTAAAATGGCTATAAATAAAACCAAAACCATCAGATTAACGCCAAATTTGTTGAAATAACACACAGAAGAGGTTACAACCTTTTCAAAAAATTTAAAAAAAACAAGACATTTCCTGACATGTAATGGCAGAAGACTATACAGTAACATGGTTTGCAAAATCCAGAACAATTCAAGAACCATCAACTGAATCTTTCTGAAAAAGATTTTCAAGTACATTTCAAGAATTAAATAAAATCAAGAACAGTTCCAGGAATTTAAGGAGTTCCAGAACCAGTGGCCAGAACAGTTCGAAATTCGGACAGAACAGAGAATTACATTAAGCTGGATGATGTTAATGACACATACATGACGATTTTAGATCAGTAGATATTTTTGCTATACTATGAAGTTGTTATATTCTCTTGTTCCTCAGTTTATTCTATACGTATAGAATTCTTCAGTTTATATAATTTGTCTTTTTACCACTCTCTCCCATTTAATATTATAAAGAGGTAATCATATAAGAAACTTTTGGTAGCTACTACAACTTTAAAAAAATTAAGAAACTTTGACTACTAAGGCCTTGTTTCTTAAAAAAAAAAAAATACTTGAAAATAAATCGATGAGCGAATGGTCTATCGACTGGAGAGAAAATAAAAGAGTACAAAAACCTAATCCAACTGATAAAAATGAATGAACACCCACCCCACCACAAAGAAAATAAATTATACAAATATATAAAAAGAATTCCTGCTGTGTAAGCTATGCTCCTATCATGATCAGTGCTAAGTATAAGCTAGGTGAATGAAGACAGCTATGCAGCTAACTAACGTCCTTGTTTTATTGGGGAGTCACCAACGTCCACCTCTGGTCCCGTTTTGAATTCATAGCTATTAGAGCAGGCTTTAAACCAGGGGCATTGCATGAACAGTTAATAATTCGTATTGACAGTCTACACTCGAACAAGAAACACATACAAATGTAATTATCAGAGAGGAAATCCCTTTTAGGGAGCATCTCAAAAATTCGTTCCCAGGGGGAGAGTGCTGAATCAACGATCGTACCGAAGAAACCAATCAATTGCAAGCTCGTTGACCTAACACTCTTCTTTGTGAAGTTTTAATCAAAAACCTACAATGTTCCGAAAATTATAAATCGGAATGCATAAGCGACAAGAAACCTTCTAGTACTTTCCCCGAGATTTCCCGACATTTGCAATATAAATCCGAAAACGATTTTCACAGGAACAGATCCTTGGCGTAACTTATCACATAGAATTAAAAGTTTGAAAAAGAGAGGAAATGATGGGGTAATAGGATGATAGGGGAAAAAAAACTCACATTACTCCCTATGTGTGATTTAAAAACACTCATCCACGGGTAAAGTTCTTCAGTTATTTTGAGACTTGTGTATGCAACACAATTAAACCCTCAAAATAATGGTTAGACATCGCCTGTGGAGGAATGTTTTTTTAGTACAGTTTTGTACAATTTCATATCTTTGTCCAAAATAAGAAAAAATAGCTATGTAGGTTTGAAGCTTAGCTAAAAACACTCCTCCACAGGGATCTAAGCTAAAAACACTCCCCCATAGGGATTATTTGTTCTAATTTCAAGTACTGTACCTTGTGTTGGACTATCTTGTGCTTCTGCTTCTTGCTGAAGAGCTTCTGCTTGTTTTCGTTGTTGTTTTAGCATTCTTTGTAATCTATTTTGTGCTTGAATGCGTAAACCTTCTTCGATACTATTTGTTAGTGCTTGTTGATTTGTATGCTTATTTAATTTCTCAAGAACTTTTTCTTGATGTGCTTCATACTCATCTCTATCAGGATAGATCTACAATTCAAAATATTGCACACAGACAAAAAAGGTTTGCAGAGAAATGACTTTTCTGTATGCTAATTGGTTCATCTCGTTTTGCTTAAAAAGTAGACCTCAGTTCTACTTTGAAAACTTCATTTTTCTGCAAACTGTTTTTGCTAAATTCTTAAGTGGGAATAAGCCAACAATCTTGTAAACGATTGGACCAAATAAAACAAAGGAACCAATCAAATAAAAATTCTAATGAAAAAGTACGCTTCTTTACTGACTCTGTTCAGTGGATGAACTTAGAGTAAATAATCACTGTGGAGGATTGAGTTTTGAGTATTTCTTCAAGCTTTGTAATCTGAAGCTATGCTCAAAAATTCCTCCTCCACAGTGATTATTTGCTCCTATTTTGATCACTGCTGTTTAATACTTTTAATTCCCAATTACAACTTACTGTATGACATACTGTGAATTCAATATGTCACATAGATAGACCAAGTCTGTGTTAACAGTGAATAATAACTGCCGATGAGGGATTTTTGAGCATAGCTTCAGATTACAAAGCTTGAAAAAATGCTCAAAAATTACTCTATCACTGTGATTATTGGTTCTTATTTCAAACATTATCTGTGCAAACAAACAATAAAGAATAACATTTCAAGAAATTTTCTAAAATATAATTCACAATAAAAACATCTAATCATGTGCCAGATTTAAATTTGTAGGGAGCTGTTAAAATTCCTTTAAATTAATTACCTAATTAAAAGTGCTAAGTAATAGAACGGATAACCCTAATAACTACTTTAATGACAAAGTAAAAAATTGGAAAAAACACACACACACGCACACACACAAAAACCCAATAATATATTTGCGTTAGAAGAATAAATATTTGCGGATGACCTAACCCAAAACAGAAATAACATAGGGTTTTAGGTTTTTTAATTAGAGAGTATATTTTTAGAGAGGTGTTTAAATTGCTTTTATCAGATGATATTTATTATGTCTAGGAGGAGGATACCCAGCCGGCAAAGACCTGTTCAAAGTCAGCAAAATAATGTTAGAACAACATTCTTTCAACGTTGTTCCAAAGTTATTTTGCTGACTTTGAACAGGTTTTAGCCAGCTGGACATTGTGGCAATCAGTGGAGGAGTGTTTTTAAGCATAGTTACAGGCTACAAAGCCTGAAGCTATGTTCAAACATTCCTCCACCACAGTGACTACATTTCAAACACTGCCAATAAATTTGCAATATATTTTCAAAACAAAACACACCTAAATCAATCGATACATCATTGACTTAAGGTGGATTTACATTGTTTAGGTGATGTCGCTTTCAACCAATGTAATGGTTAATTCACCTGGTGGAAATCCGCCTTTAGGACATCCAGAAGTAATTTACAATTATTTCGGTCAATTATATTAAAAATACTTACTTTTTCAATTAGGGAATCAAAATTAGGATCAGGACGTAGAGAACGCTTTGAAATAAGTTTCTTTCTGCAAGTTGGGCATTCTTTGTTACCAGCTCTTAATGCAGTAATGATACAATCATGACAGAAACGATGTAGACATTCTTTCGTTGTCATAGTATTTGTCAGCATATCCAAACAAATAGGACACATTAATTCACTGTGAAGGCTTCTTGGGGATAAAGCAATCTCTGTTTCATCAGTTATAGCTTCTTGAGGTGTACGATGAAGCTCATATAAACTCAATTCCCACGATTTAGGAGGTTGGAATGTCTGTCCTGACTGAGACATAATTTTGAATTTTAAACTATTAGTAAAAATAAGATATATTAACACTTGCAGTGATCAGAGCAAATAATTACTGTGGAGAAGTGATTTTTGACCATAGCTTCAGGTTAGAAAGCCTAGCTATGTTCAAAATCACTCCTCCACAGTGATTATTTACTTTTATTTTTTATATTTTCTATATTTTTTATTATCTCAAAAAGTTGAGGAGAGAATTGCAGGTAAAAAAAGGTTTAATTTAAATGTCAAAAAATGTCTCCACTTCTCCCTTATCATTTTAGCATGTTATTTGGATGAATGTGGTCAAAACCTTATAGAATTCAAATTCTCAAAAATATTCTATTCTCCACTTTTGAAAATTTGAAAATTCTCAAAAAATTTCTAAATCTCCACTTTTCCCTTATCATTTTAGCATGTTATTTAGTTGAATGTGGTCAAAACCTCATAAAATTCATATTCTGGAAATTTTTTGAAAAAATCCCTTTTACGTCGATACTCGGTCCCCGAGTTGACAAAACTAAAAAACATTTCACCAGTGGTCTCCTAATATTGCTTAGAATGACATAACCTAATTTTGGGATGGTACCACGCCTTTTCGGCCCAAAAACTCGATTTGAATTTTTTTTAATACATTTTTACATTTTCGCAGGAATTAATTATCACGATTTGTCAAACATTTTGCGGGAAAATATTTTTGCATTTGAGTCAAAAAGCATATTTTTTTCTCAGTTGAATTTATTGTAATAAAGAAAAACAACAAACTGAATGTATGGGAAGGCACTTTTTGCCCACCCTCCATAACTTTTGATGTAAACATGCTATAACATTTTGAGACTTTCCAGATTCATTTTTTTAATGCCGTCAATACTTATGACAACGTCATCAGGACCAAAACAGAAAATGTCAAAAGTTTGGTTGATAAGGAAAAATTATCCCTAGTAATCAATATATATATATATATATTTTTTTCAAAATGATCTCAGATAAATTATAGAAAAAGTCCAAATATGCCTGGTCATTGCCGTTTTTCCAGAAGTTCCGATAAAAAGTATATCAGGCGGGTACTTTGTGACCCCCCTCCATACCAAATAGAGTTTTTATCATTAATTAAAAAGTGTCCTCAAATAATTATTTCTATTTTTAGTAAAGAAAGCTGTTTATTTTGTGTATTACTCTATTTGTGTATTACTCTATTTTGACTACACAAACTCTGTAGAGCATTTTGCTTGTTGGCTCAAAGCTCTTAATTTTGTACAAATTTAACCATACATTCTTACAAACTTTGTTTTCATTAAATTACCTTTTTTTTTTATAAACAACCCAATTTTTAGGTCGCCACAAAAATTGTCTAGCAAATATCGGAATTTCGCCTCAAAAAATTGTTTACTTAGATTTCTGGCCAAAAATTGTTAAACTATATTTAACTACTAACTGTATTCATTTGTGTACAAATTTCCCCTCTTTTGCAGTGTTCGAAATAAGAGCAAATAATCACTGTGGAGGAGAGATTATTAAACGTCGCTTTAGGCTTTGTAGCTTGAAGCAATGCCCAAAAATCACTCCTCCACAGTGATTATTTGTTCTTATTTCGAATACTGTTTTGTCTGGCAATTATTTACTATTTTATCATTTTTTGGGAAATTTGTTTTGACTATTGTTTATAAAAAAAGATGAATCAGAACAAATCCATCGGTTCACAAGTGCAGTTAATTTCCAATTTGAAGAAGGAAGCTTCCCAAAAATCAAAATAGAGACTTCAATTCTAAAATTTTTAAAAATTATTTTTTTATAAAAAGTATCACTTATCATTTGAAAAAATTCACGAAGAAGCTTCCCCAACATATATACAAAATGTCGGCCAAAAAAGGTTCATAGTCAAAGTCTCATAGAAAATTAAAATGTCAAAAATTTTCTGGTCAAACTGAATTAAAAAAAATTCAACAAAAATCATGATTAAATCATCACGACAAAATTCTCCATCCCAAGTTTATTATCAACGTAAAAAATATCAAATATATATATTTTTGAAAATCGTAGAAATATTTAATTTCCTCCTCTGTTTGTGAGTCATTTTCATTTTCACTTTTCGACTCCCCAACTGTATTTTTCCCACTCCAAACCACGCATATGTTTGAGGTCTGCCCTGTTGATATGATATTTTGAAAAAAAGTTCATTATACAAAATACAGTCATGTCCCGTTATCTGTGGCAGTTTGAGTATGGACGTGGCCCCTAAGTCGTCCGGATATATTTCGAATACGAAAATCAAGAGAAAATGTATTGGACCGTTATCAGGGCTGGGTGGGTGGGTTTGTAGAATAACAGTAATGTCCTGTTATCCATGGAAGTTTGAGTATGGATGTGGCCCCTAAAGAGGAGGGGGGAAGGGGTATAAGTCGTTTGGCCGATTCTAACATTTTCGTTTGAAACAGAATTGTTATTTTCAGTTACTATATTATCGTTTGTGGTGTTTATTCAAGATAAAATACTTGCACGAAATAATTGTGTTTTGATTCAGAAACATGTCTGTGCATGTGTTTTTGTCAGGTTGTTCATAATGTCGAAGATACAGACCGATAAAGTAGCTCCTATTGAAAGTGGACCCACTGGAGCGTTTGAGTACAGACACTTTGGAGTACTCTAAATTGAAATAAAACGAATGGCCGAATATCTCCTGCAATATATATAACTTCTGTGAACAGTTGTCAAGTGGAGCTCGATTTA